>JACMIJ010000438.1:0-19531 GCA_014805365.1 Koerneria luziae
TAACAAATTGTGAAAATTAACGCGTTTATTGATGCCCAAATTGTGCAAAAAAAGAAAATATTTGATATTTCAAACAAGAATGTTTAAAAAAACATTATTCGGATTACTCAAAGAACCTAATATATTATATTACTCTCTTGGTGGTCCGGCATCCAACATCATTGAACACAACAATGCTACAGAATCATTTAACAAGTGTGTGTGAACGTCTTCGACGCAACTGCTTGCTTGTCGGTCTACAGTATCTTTTTGGATACAATACCAAAGGTTTTGTTCTCTAACAATAAGATAATGCTATTTTGAAACCCAATGAAAGTAGTTTTATGTGACATGCGCTGATTTTACGAAAAACCCTAGGCCCATCAGCCAGTTCTTGAAACCTTTGCATAACTAGATCGGTTTGAAAATATGTGCATATGTTCAAACACATAGGCAATAAAGAACTAGTAAATAAATGAAGAATATTCGCATAATACACTTTATATAATAAAATACAAAATATAAACATTCCGAATGAAGATCTAACAGCCGCTTGCCAAGGGAACATAGACTATGACATCCGAACATCGTGTGATGAACATAATCAAATCATAAATGAAGAGAAGGAAACGATGCAGGAAACAAGAAAAAGCAACGAGAACAATATGGAAAGGAACTGGGAAAACAGGCTGTTTACCACAATGTTCAAATAGTTTTTGCAAACACATGTTTGAAGAGTCTCGTGATAATTTTTACATTTACACTTTGTAAGCCGTCAAAATGATTATTAACTTACCACATAACAAGAAGAACTAATTGCAAGTGTTAAAGCAATATAATGCCCATGCTCATATTACAGTGTGTATTATAACTAAGAATATATATGTTTTATGAAGCAAAATAGTACCAGGTACACCTGTAAACATCGATACTATAATATGTTAAATTCAACAAGCTTACCGGCGATAGCAGCATCAAAAGTCATTTGCACGTAGTTAAACATGGAAAAAACACATGTACAGATGTTCCGAACATATCAAAGTATCACATGCTGCCAGACCCGACACAACATGGTGGAGTTCGAGCACATTGTTGATCTTCTTTGAACAGAAACTATCCCACAGCATGTTACTTCCACCGGCTTACAATAACTAATTTGAATACGATAAGAGAGCATTCACCACTTATTCGAATAAGTTAGTATGAAAAATGGATTTGCTAATTTGAGACCGCCGAGAGCTGCACTGTTTCCAAACGGCGTAATTTCGCTGATATAGCATCTTATTGGTAGGATGCGCATTCGCAAAATGCATACAGTATACAAAGGCCAAAAATATCCGCCCGTATCCTGGCCCGAAATGGTCCCGACACGCGATGGTCGACGTTTGGCGTGCGGCCGGTTTTCTGTTCACTTTTGCCTCGCCCGCCCTTCACTAGATTGAATTTCCTCGATGTGTTCTGAATGATGTCGAAGGGCATCGAAGGGGGAGGAAGGGTGGGGGGAGGGGGTAGAGGGGTCCCAAGGGGAATCTGCCAAGGACCAGTGGCCAGAGAGGAACAAGGAATCGTAACTAGGAATAGTAAGAACAAGGGGAGAAAGGATAATAACAACCTCGTTCTGCTGGTGCCTTGCTGCATCTGCTACTTTGATATACTCGGAACAAGAAAAGGATAGAACAAAGAATAAAGAGCATTGCCTTATAACCAACCGCCTTGTAAATCACCAAACGAACCAAACGCCTTTTAAAAGATGTCTAATTGTAAGAATGTGTTCGATTATTTACAGGCGAATTTTGCAATGGGAAAGCTATGCAAAGGTTACACGGCAAACTGTTGGATAATTCAAGGACATATGGAAAAAAAGAAATACTGCATATGAAGAAGTTATACAATATTAAAATGTATCGCATAAAAGACGACATGTAAATATACGAGAGCACCAAGAAGACTGTGCCCAGGAAGACTGTCGATGTGATCGCAGCTAATAAGCGATGATGTCAACAACATTTCGTATACTCAATACCAATTGCAGCTCTCCTTGAGACATATTCCACGATATAAGCAACAATGTTATAGAGTTTTTTCTTACGGATGACAAAAACGTCAAACGTGCTATCTTAGAGAAAGTACAATTAGACAGCAAGCTTACTTTGACCGTATAAGGGGTGGAACAACTTTGTCGATATCAGCAGTTTCTGTGAAAGCAATAAAATATGAGATTATGCTAGTAAGAATAACTTTTCCCCAAGTCAACTATTCCTGCGTTGAAAGCACAAGAATACTGTACGATAATAGTGACAAAAGTAAAAAAATATATGACACTCACAGACTTATTGGTAGGGTTCTAGGTGGATTGTACAGTTTACAGTCAGGAACATCTGTTGTTCCCTCTCGAAATAGCTTTAAGCAAAAAGCAAATCAAGCAATGCAAGAAAGAGCTCATCAATAAAACATAACGTGTTATTAGTGAACTGAAAAGAGGAATCTCACGTATGCGCGTCCCAAACAACAAACATTATACATATACGGCGCAATCTGCTTACTTCGCCATAAGAATAACAGAGGAAATGAAAAATGTCTGGCTGTTTTTTGGTTGCGAGTGAGCTTGGATCTCTTGGATACTAGTCTGACGGAGAATCTTACAAGGCTTGTGGAACCAATAGAAAGTTGTGTTTGCAAATTTGTCACAGAAACCTTCACCAAATGAAAACATTCGTGCACAGGGTTAGCGCTAACTAATGCATTCACAGTTAAAAAAAGTGGTGTACAATGGTGCAGTGGTATATTGCACAAGATTCCAAACGAACGCGTCCCGGTAACCCAGGATCACATGATGTCAAATGATTTTGTGCGCTTATGGGACCCCACCCCACCAGGCCACCATTCCTCCGGAATCGGAATATTTGGTATCTCAAGCTGGATTAGTCCGCCGTCTCACTTGTGGAACGTTTGCGTTTACACGTCTACGCATTCATCAAAGATAAACTCACGGCTAATCTTACAAGTTCAGAATTTCCTCCAGAGGTGCAGGACTTGCAAATTTTTGAACGTTTTTGGAGAATTTGATGCTCGCAGAATCTCAATCTTTTGACGATAAGCCGATGATAGAACAGAAATATTGAACCGTGACTGAGTAAGATAATTAAAAAAAGAACTGAACATTTGGTGAAGCAGCAATATTATGGTCTAATATGAAGATTTCTCACAACGTAGCAGTTATGCCTGTACGAAATCATGATCCTATACCACAAATATGCTGTAATCTGATATTCCCCTAACAATAAGCGTCTTTTTCTTATGCACTGCTAGTACAGAAGTGAACTGACAATGTTGCTAGTACAGATGACAATGTCACAATGTCACAATCAATGCTATATGGCAATATTATTATATGTTCATCACGAACGGAGGTGGCTTCAATACAGTTCCTGTAGACAAAATAACAATGCTGCAGACGAGGTTATCATTCTCGTTTCTCTCGTAGTGGAAAAAAAAAACATGCGTTTTCATTAAAGATAGTATGCTTCGCTAAATAACATCTCATATCAGAAAGTGCTAACTTATGAAGAAAGAAAAGAGTATTATTTAATCCTAAGGACAAGATTTACTAAAGAACAGTTTTCGCAATGGAATAGCAAAAAAATTTTTATAGTTGTTTACATCGTTGCACCCTTTCCATTTTCATCGCAGCTTGTCGTGTAAATGAGTTCCACAAATACAAAATGAAGCCAGAAGGCGGAGGATGGGGATAGACAATATGCACTAAAAACAACGATATCCGACGATATGTCAGAGGAGTCAGCCCATGGTACTCATTACTTCGCAGTACACAAGTCATTCGAGATATGTAATGATAGGTGGGAGTATAAATTTGGTCAAATGCACGAGAAAACGAACTTCTCATGCAGGTACTCTTCTTCACAGGTCAGACGTTGCTTGCTTCATATTCAATCATGGTCAGAAAAACTTCCTTGACCATTGATGAGTGTGAAGTAGACTTCATCAATGCTTTCAAATTCACATTTTTCTCGTTTCTTGTTTCCATTCCTCTTGTATGTATAATGCAGAACACTTTGACATATCTTGATGGCAGAAAACACGCGTACAGAAGATGCCAAACTTTGATGGGTAAAATGTGGAAATGATAGTTTCTGCCCCAAATTGCACGGCACCAATGCATCCTCCAAATCTTTAGGCAATTATTAGCACAAAAGCGATCAGCAAATAATGCCGCTACTGCAGATAAATAACATACGCTTGAAACCCATATTTGGCCAGCAGATAGATTGCTTAAAAAGAGCAGAAAATCGCTTATTGTTAGGTACTTGTCAGTTTGCTGTATTAACAAGACAACGAATGAGGCTAAAGCTTGCGAATTACAGTGAGTCATTGATGCATAATACAACACGCAACTAACAAACAAGTATTTGCCTCCGGTAGTTTTGACTAGGCCAAGAAAGTTTAAGCCAAGGCTAGCCTTACAATAAGCTTTTAAAGAGGCTAACTGTTAGAAAGACACAGAGAACAAGTAAAAGCGGACAAAGAAAAACAAAACTATAAAAAGAAAAGGAAGAAGCAATCAAAATAGCACAAGAGGCTACGATAGTGATGAGTTAATTTACGACAATGATTGTTGTGCTCCCTGGAGAAACGAAAAGAGTATGGAAGTAGGAGAGCGCAGATCGCTAGAGCTGATCTCAATGGTTAGGAGAGTGACCAGGATGTTAGAGAAAGAATATAACAATAGAGAGCACGTGTAACAAGGAGTGTCCAGAGTAATAGAGAAAGCTTCAGCAGTTGATAAAAGAAAACATCAACTTATGGAAATCGGTGAATTGTCAATTGGCAAAATGATGTTCGACGTAGCTATTCTTAGATTCGCAAAGTTCACGAACACATAATATAAACCACAAGGAACAGATAGCACAGTAGAACACTCATTATTATTGTTAGACTGTGTTTGCCTTCTTTAACATTTATATTTATTGTGATGCGAAAAGTAAAGCTATCCCTAATTGTAAGACATGCCGAGTGAGTTCGCAAAACCAATCAAATTACACTTACTGTTGGAGTACTGACTCCGTTCTGTACCAATGTCCGACTTTTACTACATGTCTAATTTTGTAAGGTTTTTCTGGTTTTGTATAATTCAGCAAAGCCCACATGCTTGTGAGGGAGGTTTTCGACGAATTAGAATATTCTGGCAAATTGGTGTAGATGAAAATAAATCTAACAATAAGATTTGATTATACAGTGACAGTCGGAGATTTTTTGTACAGAACGGAGTCAGATAAGCCAATAATATGCCTTGAGCAAAAAACTTCCGAAAGATAAGAAATCGCGATTGTAACATGCGCCTACTCAAGCAACATGCAATTTCCAAGCAATTGGTTAGATATTATAGAAAGCTCAATCACGGATAACTTACTGTGCTGTACAGAAGTTTTAAATAACAACTTCAAAAACTGCCAGTTTCGGCAATAAGACCATCTGTTTTCAGGGAGCTTTCCAGTGATCATTTACATTGAGAGTGCACTATTGGCTTACCTGACTCCGTTCTGTACAAATATCCGACTATCACTGTATGTCTTATTGCTAGGTTTCTTTCCAATTACCCAAACTTGCAAAAGCATTCAAACTCTTCGTAAATCTATGCCATTTCACAAGCTTGTAGACTGCGCTGAACTGTGCAAAACTTGAATAGTATTAGTAATAAGTATTAGTATTAGTAATAGCAATACTATTCAATGAATAGGCTTACAACATTGAATACTTAGCGACTGTCGGGTATTTGTACAGAGCGGAGTTAGATAAGCCAATAATAAAAGGTCACTGGAAAGCTCGCTGAAAACTTTGAAAACAACAGAGACGTTTACTATTGAGGCAGACATGTTCCACGATAACCAAAAAGCTTCAGAAAGGTGGCGCATATGATTCGCCGCTCAAAAACATCTCTCTGCCCGATCTCGCCATCTCCCGCTTTTTCTGTTACATATCCAACCGTTGTCGGGGATTATACAACGAAAAAAAGAGCGAAGCAGAGCCGGGAGAAACAACGTTCGGAGTACGCCTAGACTTCCGCTATCCTTTCTTGCGTAATACTTTCTGTTTTGGTCGACTCAGTTATTTACTGTTATGGTTAGTCCTGACCATATGAATAGCGTTTCACTAGTTATTATTGTAAGTAGTCAATCCTGGTGTTAGCCACTCAAGACATCTCAGCCTAATTGTAAGATCTTTTGGCTCAAAAAGTTTGAGCCTAAGCTTGCGAGCTCAGTGAGCTCTGCGAATTCGAGCTCGTTTGAGCTCATTGCCAGATACGAGCACTCGCAAAAAGTGCATATGCTGTATGTATAATATCATAAAGAACGAAAGAAACAGGCACAATTACGTACTTCTTCTCCATTGTATAATATTTACTAACAACAAGTAGCAACAATTCCCTAAGCGACAATCCCACCCCGTATTCGGGCTGACCAATCCGACGGCTTCGCACATGTGACAGATCCTATTATGAGCATCATCATAAGCCATTCATCGGGGAGCACGAATGGCGCCAGTGAATATCGTCATTTACGCAGTTGTGGTGCCGGATTTGCAACATTCGTTCACGGAAGGTCAAGCGATTTGGACAACATATGCATTTGAATGAGCGGATTTTTCTAATGGAATGGTTGATGATATTTGTGCATATCAGAATCAGGGAATGCGCAGACCAGCTATCAGCATCACATAATATTGAGACATTGAAACTTAAGCTGGTTTAAGATTTGCATATTCCCTTTCTTCTTGTGAAGGATGTACTACTGGAATATCTGACTCCGTTCTGTACAAATATCCGACTGTCATTAGATATTCACTTTTGTAAGCATATTAAAGTGTTCACAATTCAGTACAAGTTTAAAAGCATGTGAAATGACATAGCTTTGTGACAAATTTGAATACTTTAGCAAATATGGGTACTTGGAAAGAAACCTAACAATAAGATTCCATTATCAATCGACAGACGGATATTTGTACAGAACGGAGTCAGGTAAGCCAATAGTATTTGCAATTGTATGAAAGTCAGGCACTGTAGTAGACCAACGGTGTACTCTAATCTTATGAACAGACTCCTAATGGGTTTGCGTTTGAAAGTGGTTCACATCATAGACAACGAGAAACACGAAAGCTACGCTTTGATGGTTCGAAAAGGACGTCCAAGAAACGATTACTTGTTGTTAGTTGTTATGCGACCAACTTTTCTACCCAACGGAGCGGTCCATAAATTATCAAGACACTTGGAATGCCAAAAGTCGCCGGCACATGTGTCCTCGGGGACTGATATCCGTTCTGTCCCGGGTTTCCGGTTTCTGGAACTATGAGATCTCTTGTCACTTTAACACTTGAGAATTAATCTCTATGTTCAGTCCATTGAGGAAGTCCCATTTGATGGTTCGCTATGTGGCCTCTAAAAGAACTCTCAAAGCTCGCCTTGAGCGGTTCAAATAAGTGTGGAAGTACGTATGATTATTATTCATAATAGTGATTAATGATATCATAGAAGTGTAAGATTGTTTTAAAGTATGAAACAAATATAGATAGAATCACTTTAATGAAACGTTATTTTTATTCTAACAGATTCTCCCAATCTTCGAGTTCTCACCGATTTGCATGGCGACGGAAAATGCTGCACCAGAAAGCCTCACAATCTCCATCCAAGACACCAAACCACACTCTATGGCGCATTGGTTAAACTATAATAATAATTGCTGCCTATTGTTAGTAGTCCGTTTCAGTTACTGTGGAAAGTGTGCACAAATGAGTCAATAGCCAATGGGATGACGAAAAGATAACAAGAAGCGAAAAACAGTATATTTGCTTCTAGCCAAGATAATGTATTGCAAAATTGAGGGCCAGCGTGACAATCCGAATCAATTCTGCACCAGTGATACTGTCCAAACAAATTGCGGCCACTTATGTATAATCGAGAAGGCGCAAACCGCGACCAATTTTTCGTTTCGAGTTTCGTCTGCTTTCAGCGCCATTTGAATATGTTACTTCTAAACCTGCAGGGCATGTTAGCGTTACAGCGCCTTGATTCAGGACTACTTCGCATACATACTTGTATGATTCATATGTATACTTGTAAGTTCCATATGTAATGCGCATATACTTATACTTGTAAGTTCCGATTGCAAGGAGCAGCTTCCACATCACTTCACTACCGTTTCCGATGTTGGTTTCGTTTACTTATCTATTAATGCACTACTTACTTGTCCATTGATACACAACTTGTAAATAGCTTCACAAACCACCACAAAACAGACGAAATCCTCTAAGCGAATCAAGTATAATCTTAGTTTGTGTGCTAGTGGCTAATACAAAAATGTTGATATTTGTGCTGTGGAAGGCATGTTTCAGAAGGTTATCGATAATGAAATCGCTGTTTTGGTGTGCATCGAGTAGCAAGAGAGCACACGGATTATGAGAGGGAAAAGAAGCAGACGAACAAAAAAGCTCGAAAATGATAGACCGCGATTAATATGCATTAGCCACGCAGTTCACGTGCGGAAGATGTCATGGCGGGACGTCCATATGTTTAGTGTTTCACGTAGAAATGAAATTGAGGAATATAGTGATTCTCAACAATGGTTCATTACAGATGTTGTTAATATTGAATTACATACTTATATAATGAAACATTAACGATTCAGAGCAATACTTATTTCACAACATGATGCGTGTAACAAAGTCAGCTTGCAATTCTAATACCTGTTCTGTACATTGTGTAGAAACATATTTCGACTTTCGATGTATATTTGTAATTTGTAAGCATATCAACTCATTGCAGCTTTACAAGCGTCATAGAGAAAAACTGAACAAATTAACAAATTAGTGTAACGGGGGAAAATCATAACAATATATACAGCGACAGTCAGATAACTGTACGGAACGGAGCCGATTATTGCAATAGCATTATTCTTATTAACAAGGCTTTTACTACCCTTGTACCTTTCTTTCTGGTTCCCTTTCCTTAAGGCACGCATGTTCGCGCAACATTCCTGCCGAATAATACGCTTCATCATTCGAGTTTATTCGATTTCCTCATAGAGAGAACATTCACGAGGCGAACAGCTTTGTCAAGCATTTCCAGGCATTTTTTTTTAGGATTTTGTTGGAAAGCAGCACAAAATGCACAACATTTTGCTACTGTCGGTCTACAGTTTACCAACTCCTAACAATAAGCACAAGCGAGGCAGGAGCAACTCCGGAATAACATGGAATGTAAATCTGCATGAATGTTCATAAAAATTTGAAATACATACATAAGTCATACATAAGTCATACATATGAAATACATACATACACAAATACATAAATATATATAGCATGTTGCCTCTAAATACCTACAGTACCTAATTTGCATATGATAACAAGTGCCTCGGGCTCTAACACAAATGGAAATGAAAATGTGAGACCGGTGGAAACACAATTGACAACTAGGTAACATGATGCGAATGTACGTACTATTGGCTTATCTGGCTCCGTTCTGTATTTTTAGAAAACCTAACAATAAGATTTGATCATAGAGTGACAGTCGGGTATTTGTACGGAACGGAATAAAGCATGAAAATAGTAGTTATTATTAGAAAGACTCCTGATAATCATGATCAGTGCAAAGCTACATATAATATGCAAAATTGCATAGAAGTAAGTAACTACAGAGATTACTCAACGAGCATAAGTTCAAGCTTTTTGCGTATCCAGAAGTCGTGGATCCACATGTGAAGCGGGCGATGCTGTCTCACCTAATAGCTTAACATAATCTACATTTTAGAGATAGATTTGTGTTATAATTATGTGCCATCTCATGTTTCGCAAACGCGTATCGATGACTACGAGAGATCGCAAACATGACGAATGCTTGTGAACTGTTCTGTGTGGTGAACCCTATTTACGCCACTCATTAACGCCAACTGCTGTTATTTCCACTGAAAACATAAAGGTTTTTTTGTATCATACCTTCCACAATCTTCCACATTCTCGTGTGCGCGCAGCCGGAGAGCGGGGCATTCTGCTCGCTTTCTCCTGCTCTCCCGGCCATCGTCTTCTTTAACGCACCGAGGGTCCTCCCTCTGGCCACCTTCTGGTCAAGGGAGTCTCCATCCTGCTCTATCTCGGCTGCACTACGACACCACCACCACAAAGGAGAGCCGTGAGTCTTAACTTGTAGCCAAGAAAGTTGGAAACCATGCCATGAGATCGGCATCCGATGGTAGAAGCCGTTGGTGTGGCTCCATCGTGTAACACCGAATAGCGAATGGTGGGAGGATACGAATACCAAGGGACAACCGAGGGAACACGTGGATCTACCATTTCGCCCGCAGCACGTCATTTTTAAGAAGACGTCGATTCTGCGATAAACTTATAAACCTTCCACAAGCTATGGTCACCAAAGTGCACCAGGAATTTCAGCCTTGTAGAAACCAAAAAGGAGCTTGTAGAGCGGTTGGCGCAAATAGTTCTATCACAACGATTCGACGGCATTCCTTACAATTAGATCACTGGTTTCAGGTTTGCACATTCGTTTTGTTCACTCGTCAAATAACTTTCACTTTGTATGCAAATAAGGTACATTAAATTGGCAATCAAGAAGCACTGTGCTATAAATATGAACTATAAGGAAAATGGAAAAAAAAGAAAGATGTCACTTATATTTTGCAGGCGCTTCCTTATTTAGTCTTACAATCACAGCATTCCTATACTATAAAATTGAGGAAAGCGTGAAAACAATTTGAAGCTTGCAAGTAGGGCGCGATGAATGAGCATCACGTAATGAATGTGGGACACCAAAGATTGCACTCAAAATGAAAATAAGAAGTCTCAGTATGGCGACTAATTATGCATAAGAGGAACTTGCTTTCAATAAAAACTACAAATATGAACGGCTTATGAGGTTTTATTGTAGCTTAAAGGAGGCCGAAAACCTTCGTTTCATTCGCAAAAATGTGTTCATAACGAGTGTTTCATTGACCCGCCACTTTTATGCTCATGGAATACAGATAAGCAAATTCCTCGGTAAACTGACGGTTTCCGGCCCCTTTAACTACTAAGAAAACAAAAATCTAGTCTAGAGACCTCACATGCTCATACGTAGCACAGAAACAACAGCATAATGATCCCCACTGGCGACTTAATTATGCTATCAATGTTCATGCTAGACATTAGTCGCAATAGCACGAACAAAACTGGGGAAAGGTTCTAACCATAAGAAGAAGTTCCCTACATTGACTAGCAATAAGAACCACAAGACGAATGGGAGACATAAAACAAACGAGCTTTTCTTTACATTCTGTGTTCGAACAAACTCGTTGAAACATATCATTGCAATGTTATTGTGAAATATGCAAGGGTTTTTTTTGCAGCTCGTGACTTGAACCAACTGGGAGCTTTTTAGATGTCATAAGATTGTGCTGTTCGCAAGTCATTACAATCTCTAATCGTGAGCTAAAAAATTTGTCACTGCATCAAATTTGGACCCTCAAAACATAGCAACAACTATTATTTCGCTATTCTACATATGAATATTAATGTTCGTAAGCATTTTCAGCATATTTTCAGCAGCCTGCATATTGGAAGTAAGTCCCCGAGTTCATATTGGAAGTAAGTCCCCGAGTTCTAAAATCCTACTAGCCCCCCCCCCTCCACCCCCAACGTTGCTTTTGTTTTCGCTGAAGCCCGTTCGCTCGGAACGAATGGTGATGCTAAGCGAGAACGACGTGAACTTTGTCAGTCCAGAAAGATTCTCCGAGTTTTGTCTAGATTGACTGTCTTTTGGTTTCACTGTTGCTTAGCTTTTATCCAGAACTTTTTTTGTATCAATATGAGAGCTGGAGGAGGGAATGCTAAAAACGGTTTGCTTATAAGTAAGTACTAACGACGAAACTGCAGAATAACGTAAGAACACGCACACAAATAGCACGACTTGCATATGCTAACAATGAGTTGACAAACATGCACATTGTTATGGTCCATATGCTGGGTAGCTGGCGCAGAGTTTCATGACCGCCGGTCTGATGTATCTCATTTGCATATGAACAGAAAGGCATATTAAGGATGGAAAAAGAGAATACGCAAAATTGAGACCGGTGGTATATCGGTAGCTTCAAGACAATATGCTTGTAAGAGGATGTGCTTCACAGTGCCAAAATGGCACGTGGCACTTAATTTTCTCAGAATGGCGTCCAATTGGAGATTCTGAATCGGTGGCACTTGATTAGAAGAAGATTCTTTTGGACTCGGAATGGGATGGATGAATGGGAAGACGCGCACGCGTGCAAGTGACAGCAGAAGAGAGGGCAGGGTGTGGAATGGACGGAAGCATTGTTCCTGAGTACTGCCACAATATAGCCTTTCAATCGTGTTGTACCCACCATAACAAATGGTTCTAGGCACCTCATTCACTGCTAATTGTAAGTACAGTTCAGCTTGTAAGTTCATATCAGTTAAGTTTGGCTAATTGAAAGTGGAAAGAAGGTACAGACCGGCATGGGCTCAGAAACTCTAGTTAAAATGCATGAAAACGTTAACTAGCGTCTGGTGTGAAACATGTAACGTCGATGTTCCCCCATTGTCGTATTGTTAATCATAAATAACCCTAACACAAAGCAGATGGAATTGTTAATAACCTGTGATTAGTCGGTTTCGGTCACTGTGGAAAATGGCGCAAAACAGTCAAGAGTCAATTCGGCACATCCATATGACAGAAGGACAAAACGCATATACTGGGGAAAATAAGGTTCAATTTCAATCCGCATTAGGTGTGAGTTCATAACATACTCTTTCGAAATTGTGTTGTATAATATCATACAAAAAAAACATAAGTTGCATTCATATGTACATATGTCTAGAAGAAAAGGATTCCTTGTACTCATCAGTTAGTGCTGATACCATCTGAAACCTTTGCTAACAACGTCCGAACAAGCAAAAAAGGAGCGTCACAAGTGATCATGGAGAGCAGAGCGAAGGAATCACTGCAATTGCATTCACAACAAGGCGAGTGCGCCATGCAATCACTCTCCTCACAGAAACGAAGAGCAGTAAAAACGATGAGCACGACTGAGAGTACGAGATTCGAATGCTAAAAATAAGATATAAAAAAAAACTGGAAAAATAGATGGGCACTTTTTTCAAGCCAACAATCTTATTGTTAGAATGTTATTTGTCCACAATGAACATGGTAATGTGCGTAGGTGAGGATTGATTTGTGAAGAAAGAAAGAAAGTAGGAAAATGAACAAGCATGTGAGTTGCTTGTCAAGTCAACAAACTTATTGTTAGTAACCGATTTCTCAAGATTGGCACGAGGTGCACAAGTTAGGCTTCATTTGTTGGCGCCGTTATCATAGCGTGCGAGATACGCTCATTGCCGAAAACTATACAATGATAGTTTTTTTAGCCATTCGTGGTATACGATAAGAAGGAATTCTCAAATACATACGGTAGCGACAAGAAGCGACAAGTAAAAAGAAGACAACGAAAATTGGAAAGCCAAAAGGCGTTTTCGGAAAATTCGGTAATTTATGGACCGGCATTTGAAGGAGGAATTGATGTCAACATGAGATTGGATTCTTGAGTCATAGAGACGAATATTATTCGTCGGCCGAAATAGCATCACAGTATGCCATACACAATAACAGCACATATTACGAATTACACTAGAGGCTGAGCCGTTCCTTTCACAATTCGGGGGAGCATAGCTCTGCTTCCATCGGAGCGGACTATCCCAAAGGAGGGGCAAAGTAGTAATTTGCGTATGTGACGGAGGGCTAAAGCATGTAGAAATGTTTAAATATGAGGAGTAAAATGTGGCTTAATGTACCAAAAAGGAGGGGTATAAGTGCACTCCAATGGACGCCGGCTCCGTGGAAGCGGTGGTGTGCGGGGGAGAATAAGCTTCAAATTTTGAGTATTTTAAACACGCCTGCTTGAGTACATTAATTTACTCTGCGACCTTGTGAATAGAGCCTTACGAGTGAACAAAGGAAATATGCTTTTCAGTAAATTTTGGTTTTTTAATGTAAACAATTAGGCATATGGTATAATGAAGTACGATTTTTGCACGAGAATACAAAGATCTTGAGAAAAGGCAAGGTCAAGAAAAAGAGCGAATAATTTGTTCTCGTTTCACGAGTGAGCGTCCAGTGATCATGCGAGCCAATGTCCATAATGGCTGCCTGGCATGCCCCCCTTCTCCATGTCCCCAATGCCCTTCGATTCTTCCAGTAGACAACAAGTATGTTTTGATGTTTGATAGCACTAACAATAAGACGACATAGAAAATTATAACTTGGCGGTTAACAAAAGCGACAGTTATTGTCCGTGACAAAATTCCACATATGTGCAACCTTCTCTCTACTACTACATACAACTAGTCTACAGCATACTACTCACACGATTAGTGCTTATTGTAAGTTTTAAAAAAAACGAAAAACCAAAAAACAGTGCGCGATCCAACGAGTATTCAAACATTTCTCATGGAACGGAAAAGAAATTGTCTCTTTTCTCCTTGGCTTCGGTGGACACACTGACAATTTTTTGCCTTGCCAACAATAAGATTTTTTGTGAGCAGCCCTTTTACGGGCTGGATATTTGCCAAAACTACACCTTTTATGCCAGATATCCGTCTTACAATTAGATGTCTTGCAATCATCAGATGTCTTCTGGATAACCAGTATTACTCCAATCCAGTCTTACAAGTAGGATGTTCCGGCTTTCTTTCTTTGCTTATTCGCCTACTTCTTCGAGGGGAACACCCATCTTCATTATCCCCTAATGAAACTGCCACATGTTCAGTTTGACGCCATGTGCCGGTGATTTTCTCGATCTTGACATCATTAAACGAGGCCAGAAATAATGACTCCTCTGAAGCCACCATTTCCTTGTATTCTATAGTTCCTCACAGTTCCGGGTTTCTTACAGTTCTGCAAAACAACGATTTCGCAGTTCATTTAGCTGATTCTTACAGCTCAAACTACACTTACTTTCTTAAAAATCAGTAATTAGAAAAGTTGTGAAACTGTTATTCCGTAATAGCAGAACTGTGTGTATAACAGGTTCATAACTTTTGGGGCAAGCATACAAGGAAATATTTTGTCAGGAACCATCAATGATTTCTGGTACCCTCTAAAAACAAACAATATTTACACATTTCTATGACTTACAATTAGTAAATTATAAAGTTACTCTTAAAAAACTTCAAAGTAATTTTGCGTGATTTCTTAAAATAATTTATGCACTTCTGCCCTTTACTAGAAAAGTGTAAAAGTGATTTCAAGCCGTCCTCGCCAACTTTTAGGAGGTCATTGATCTCGAACATTAATCATGTCGGAAGCAACAATAAATAAGACGTCAGCTTGAACAAATTTAGCAGCTTCCTGTTTGTTAAGGAGCAAAAAACAATAACTGGACGGAGTTGTTATGATACTCCGTTTCACAAATATTGGGCAACAATTAAGGCATCAAGTGGGAGTCAAGGCTGGGACTTTTTTGTTTTTTGTTTTTCGAAATTTTTCGATTTTTTGAGTTTTCTTCAAAAAATTTTTTGAGTCGAAAAATTTTTCGACGAGGCTCAGAAACAAAAAAAATCGAAAAAAGTAAGTTGATGTACGATTCAGCCCGATCGGTTTATATTTAGGGCGCTAACCATCGACATAGTAAAAACTTGTCTCAAAAGGGCCGGAAAGCATGTTTGTGGGTATGTTTTTGGGTAGAATGCTCGTATCTGCCACCTAACAATAAGAGGCCTTTAAAAATTTCGCATGTTTCTAGCTGCAATATTTGCTTTTCTTATTGAACACAAGTCTTTAAACAACGTATGCGTCTAAACCTAGACATTATATACCTTAAACAAGGCAGAAACCTTGGTGATATTCGCAAGATATGAGTTCTGAACTTTTTTCGAAATTTTTTCGATTTTTTGATTTTTTCGAGCACTTTTTTCGTTTTTTGAGTCGAAAAATTTTTCGAGGCAGAATTGTTTTTTGTCCCAGCCCTGGTGGGAGTGGGGGCGATTACATAATAACAATAAGGTTTATTTTCGGGGAAGTGGAATGTTGCGATTTCTCGGTGCATGCAAAATACTATTCGCACGGATTGATAGAAGACGGCCTCCGAATTACAAACAGTGCATTGCACAGAGTGACATACACCAGCCGGCTTTAGAATACATGATCAATCAGAAACAGACATTGGTTCCCGCAACAAGTTACACCCAAACAAACACTCAACATTTTCCGTTTGACATCGGAATTGTTCTGTACTTGAAAATTCACTTGACAAAACGTTGTACTTAAAAATTTTTTGCAAGAGCTGAGAACTAACGAGCAGCCATAACTGAAATGTCAATGCATAAACAGTCCTTGAAGCACAAAAACGACACACGAGGTGATTACTGAAAACTGTGAGAATGCGATTGTTATGACAATAAGAATATTCTGTTATTTGAAAAATTTCACACAACAATAGAGCTTCATAGTGAGAATATGGCATCATCTTGCTTCGCTTGCTGCTTTTTGAAATATATGTATGGTAAACTCATACAGCCTAACAATAAAAAGAAGGGATAGCAGCGTACGCATACATACTATTGGCTTACCTGAGACTCCGTTCTGTACAAATATCCGACTGTCGATTTCTAATGATATCTTATTGTTTGGTTTCTTTCCAATTACCCATATTTGCCAAAGTATTCAAATTTTCCACAAACCTAGGTCATTTCACAAGCTTGTGAACCTGTACTCAATTGTGAAAAACTTGAATACGCTTTAAAAATTGAATATTTAATGACAGTCGGATATTTGTACAGAACGGAGTCAGATATTCCAATAGTATTTTGAAAACGTACGTTTCGGTTTGATCAGGATCGTTGTGGTCTTCATTGCTGTTGTGGTTGATCAGTTGTGTTGTTCCATGGATCCTGGAACAACTCGGATATAGCACTCACAACATTGTTTGATAAGTGAGAAATACAAAATTGCTCCTCATTTGTTGGTAACGAAATGTTCAATCGCGTACACACAAAATGCTGTTGACTATGAGCAAAAACATACAAAATACACACATACAAATGGTTGCAGCTATCTGATTTAGTCATATAGTTATACAGTTTATTTTGCATTTTCGTGAGACTAATAACTCGTCTCGGAGCAAGGACAGTCAGCAGAAACACCGCACGGATGAGCCAGAAATACATAAGCTATAGCGGAGAGTGAAAAGAAAAAGAAGACTTGAGAAGATTTCCAAACTTATCGAAGGTTGAGGATGATCGGAAAGCCATTCGAAAGAGGTTTTCGGGGCAAAGAAAAAAAGGGACTTGACCATGAGACTTGGATATATTATAAGCGATGAGAGTGCGAAGAACATTCCAGCCGTCTCGTCTTATGTGAAGCTGCGATCTGTGGAACATGTAAAACCAAGTGTTAAGCTAGTGGTATATAAATACCAGTATGATAAAAAGCATAGAAACGGGTAAATAAGTACTACTAGTTGTTAGTATTGTAGAGACAGCCGGTTCCAGCTGCCTCTACAATGCTAACAACTGGTAGCTATCGCATGAACGTATATGTACAATCCTGCTAATTGTAAGAATGAGGTGGACCATTTGCAACAATAATGAAATGAAACGTACCGTATGGTACATGATGAAGCTTACTGGAAAGTATGCTAATTATAAGACACCAGGTTTACGTGTCGGTTATTTTTGCAACTATGGGGACGGGTATCTCTAGTCTTGCAGGCCCAAAAAAGATTGTCCACGCCTTCATTGTAGCCAAGCGTGGGCGCAGCGCCATACAACTCCCGTGTTATGGCTACAAAGAAATGGTCGTCAAGTTGAGATGAGAGAGTAACGACAAGCGCATTCCACGAGCCACCTCATTCTTCCTAATAAGCAAATACGCTTTCCAAAACAAACGCGAACATGGAAGGCAAGCCGAAAAATTTGCTAATTGCGAAGAAACTAATGGACCCGGAATAGTAGTGTCCGATGCCATGTCGGGAGGACATGGCCCCCGTATTTACATTTGAAAAATGAGCCTGATGGAAAAAAAGCTTTGTTACATTCTAATGAGGTTATTGAACTCGCACTTTTAACGAAAACACGGAAACTAACAATGAGAATAAGCCATTGCCATCCATGGCTTTTCTCGCCTACCGGTAAAGTCTCTTTATTTGTGTAAAAATGTAAAATTTGTTAGAAAAACAAAGGCGATAAATGCTCACAGAAAAATATGCCTCAAATTTTGCTCAAATTTTGAGTGTCCTGAACACTCGTTAGTGTTCTTATAAAGCACCTTTTTTACAGAGGATTGTGAAATATTTAACGCTATAGAAAGTAGAAAGTGAGTGTATTTAACACTCTAACACCATTGAGGCTTTTTCTCTGAGTACATATTGAGACCGATTCAAAATGTTGTGCCAGCAATGACTTATTAGTGGACAAAGGCTGGCTGCGGCTGAGGCTGAAGCTCCTCCCAGAAGTGCATCATCATACTACACACTACTAAATAAACCAATGTGTATATGCTACTTGACGTTATTACTACTTTGGATATGTGCAACTCGCCGCTCTCTTTGTATCTTTTCACTTACTGAATGGTCGAAAATGGACAAGTCAATTAATAATTACAGCCTCAATTAATTATGAAAGTAGAAGAAAAGAGAAAGGGAAGATGGATGGGTTTCCCAGTTATTTGTATGCATTTGGAAGTGAGGTTGGGCCTTGAATAAACTTTTTCCCGCCCGGAATTATTTGTGTTCGGCCCGCAAAAAAAAGTTACTTCCAGGTAAAGGGAACGTCAGCGAAAAGCTGCAAAACAATATTGCATTATTTCCTGGTTGGTTTTCTTAAACGGATTTTTTTTGCTTGAAAGTCGCAAAATAATGAAACTAACACGATGATATCTTGTCACGACACTAGACGAAAGCACGATTATTACAAGAGTTATCGATAAACGCGACGAACTCCCCCACCTACTTATTGGAAGATTAGCAAAAAATCGTACATTATGTAAGGCATATCAGCAGCCATTATTGTTCAACAAAGAGCTCATAGTGTTGACAAAGACTGGTGCCAATGGTCTTGGCGTACATATTGTATTAATAACGTGCTTCTTGAAAAAAATTGCTTTCAGTTTCGAGGATATTATTTACTGTTTAGTTTTGGTGTAGCTTATTGTTAGCATGCACAAGGAAAAATGAGAGTTTTAACACTCAAGCACCTCATGGGCTTACTTGTGTCTCTTTGTATGCTCAAACAATAAGTACATGATCTGACTTGTAACAATTAATCGTAACACTTTTTGCAAGTTGAAATAACTTACAAGCAAAAACTTGCATATTATGCGGGCTGTCCCGGCAGCGCCTAAATTGCATCAGAAGTGAACACCCGTTGAACGCCTTCTGACGTCGAATGCTCCGCGTTGCGCTCTTTTTGTGTCCAATGAACTACGGGGGAAATATCCATCAACGACTGCTTCCGCGTGCCAGACAAAACATCATGCGAGGAGATC
>JACMIJ010000439.1:0-19521 GCA_014805365.1 Koerneria luziae
TTTTTGCAAATTGGCTGCAAACTAGGAGAAAGAAAAATGATAAAAAGTCGTCTAAAAAGAATTCCATGACGTACGACTTGCAAGCCATGACCAAAATTGCACCCAGTGCACCTTTCTCCACTTGATCAGTGTTCCTTCACTCACAGAAAAAAGGGGAATTCCACAAACGTTCGCCTCAGTAATTATATTATAGTAAATGCAAACCGATGGTGCACAAAATGAGTGAATTGAAAAAGCGCTGAGGTTAAAATATGTTAATAATTGAACCTCTCGATTCTGCGTATTCTATTAGAGGAACTGTCTGACCTATGAGTGCAAGTAGATATATATTTGATTCCCAGCCCTCATATATGTATGATTAGAGATACTGCAGGTCGAAGGAACGACAATCGCATGGTGCTCTCATAGCAGGAATGGACATTTATACAAGGCAGACAAACAATTGTACTCGTTGTGTACACGTACGAATAGGCACAATATACAATTATTAGTATAGTAGGTAATCATACATAACACGCATATATGGTTAGGCCTACCAGCAGATACTTAAATACTCTCTTTCTCACTACATTTGTCTTTTTTTCGTTTTTACGAATAAATATTAAAATACCTTATAAGTATTATAATTATATACAACATCTAAAAGTAGACAAGGTCTAACCAATTTGCACAAATAACCCAGCAGTGGATGAAGTGAACAGGTTACACCATTGTGTATGACACATGTTAATGCTGTCGAATATAAGAATATCGTTGTCGGAGGTACGGGTTATACGGAGTTGTGTCACCCTTTCGCCATTCCGAATACAGTAATTTGATGAGGAAGACGTGGAATGCAATGAGAATGAGAACCAGGACCACCCAGAACAGAGAAGGCAGACCACCCAGACGGGCGCCGTGCTTGTGGAGGGCGATCACTTCATTGCCATGGGGAGGTGCGTCTTCCACATCCGAAATGTGGATCGCAGATCTGCAATCAACAATCAACATGAAGAGATGTCCACTGATTCACCACTATTATTTAGGCACACTTTCTTGGTTACCTATGCCTTTTATTTTTGGGCCGTCTTGAACCACCCACCGTCTGGCACAATTTCTTCAAATTTTTTTCGCAAAATCTTTGAAGGCAGTATTGTTAAATAAGCCTTTAGCAAGAATATGAGACAAAACTATTAATATTTACTCTTATTGTGCACTCTACGAACTTGTGAGTGCTATTTTCCTGCCCGTTTTGGCCTTTCTTAAATTGAATGCTGTTAGGTTTTAAGTCATTCGTTTTTAACATTCTATGGCTTGTTCGAAAGCATTCTTAAGCCTCATTAAGATATTGTGTGACATCTTTCCAGAAAAAAATTATTTTTGCCCATTTTTACAGAAACTCAAAACACGGGGTTTTAATTTTTTTAAATTTTTTCCTCATTCGATGAAAAATTGTGCGCAGAATCTGAAAATCGATTAATTAGCCCGTGCAACGTTGAGTTTGAAGTCATTCTTCCTCGAAAAACCGTCCAAAAACACGTAAAAGTGGGCAAAAATCAAATTTTTGGAAAGATGTCACACAATATCTTAATTTCGAACAAGCGATAAAATGTTAAAAACGGATAACTATTAAACTAACAGCGTTCAATTTAAGAAAGGTCAGACGGGCAGAAAAATAATATGAACAAGCCTACGTAGAGCGCCACAATAAGTGTAAATATCCAAATGTTTGTCTCATATTCTTTCTAAAGGCTTATTTAACAATTCTACATTCAAAGATTTTGCGAAAAAATGTATGAACAAATTGTGCCAGAGCACCTAAACATTATGGTACAGCGGTACAAACACGGCCTTTTAACACCAACCTCGATAGAAAAAACAGAGTATTGCCCAGATTACATAACAAAAATTGAGTGTTAGAATGAAAGCATAGTAAGGGCAGACTTGAGATCAGTGAGATGCTTGCGATTGGGTGCGACGTATAGGATACTGGTGAGCGGACGAGTCAGGCGAACAGCCATCCGTGTCGGCTCCGCCCCCAATCGAATGGGATCGTCTGCGCATCCAGCGCCACATGCATACAACTCACTCGATGAACTAACCTACAATAATAACAGTAATATTAACACAAAGGGAAGTATGAATACAAAGGACTTACAAAGGAAGCATCACAACTCCTGGTGAGCTTTTGGGCTAATACCCAAAATGCCCAAAAACTGCGGTTTTCGACAAACCAGAAAATAATAACTAAACAAAGATGAGAACTCCTGATGAGCTATTGGGCTAATTGTTCATACTGTGTTATATAGAAAAGATTTAACTTATATAACTAGGGCTTTTAGATATTATTTTTTTCTCTCTTGGATATTACAATAATATTATTATTCGAAACAAACGTATTTTCTTTCTTCGTGTGGATATATAAGCGGATACCAGAAGATATGGTCGGTTATCATCAGCGAGTCGTATATCGAATGAGAGAGAGGAAGAATCCCCGATAGCAAGCTGTCGCACAGACATTTCTCGGTGCAGATCTGCGTGTTCGATTCCCACCTCCAGATGGCCATCGTGGAATGTCCCCCCGGACAAGGACAACACAAATGCCTGTAATCGTAGAGCCTCGCTAATTTCAACGCATGTTCTTCTGTTTGCAAAAAGAACATACATTTTTACATCCTGCGTTATATAGAAAAGATTCAACTTATATAACTATGGTTTTTGGATATTAAGATGCCTTACATAAGCGATTCCGGATGCACCAGTACGCATGACATTGGAGCATCCCCGCTTCTCGAGAGTGAGGAGCCAGAGTTCACAGAGGGAGACGACCTCGCCCTCAGTCCTTTTGCCCATCTCCCAGAGTCGGGAAGGGAACAACAACGTTGAATGGCCCGTGTAACAGAGATCGCGACGGGCTGCTGCTGCTGTCAGAGTCTGAACACAACCAATCGGAACGACAACACACATCACGGATGAGCCAACAAACAATGCGCTACATAGTACATATAATCATAATTAAACGTTTCCAAAATTCACAATAGTATGTACCTGAAACCAAAACGAACCTTTTTCTGGTCGAGAGGGACGTTGTCTTCGAGGAGAGGAGCCTTCGAATTGCTCAGAAGAGCATAACGAGTTGCGTTGATCAGCAGTCCATTCAGCACATTCGGTGCATGCGAATACGAGATGTGGAACGACGTCGCACCCAACTGACAAGGGAACAATCACTACTCGTCCTCGCACTTCAGCGCCAGCAATTGTGCAGTTATTCCAATGGTGTATTTAATTTTTGAATCAAACAAACTACGAATTTTATCTTTCTTAAAACCACATGTAAAACTTTGTGAGCTAAGTGTTAGATGATATTTGGAATGACAAGGACGTCCCATGTCCTGCGGAGTGTCGTTCTGATGTAGTGGTAGTGACGCCAAGCTGACAATGCGAGATATGCCAAAGTTGTGATACTTTTTGCATGTTTTCGTGTTGAGAAAGTTTTACACAAACAGTGCCTGCCAGACTGCACATGTAACCAATTAGTTGTGTTCAACGAGGTTGAATCGTTCCCTTGTAATGCAAATACTTATTATTTAATACCACAACAAATTTCCCAAAATAACACTATTAATTCTATAACAATTAACAAATGATTAGAATAATGGTGGTCTTGTGAAGGGATACCTGTTTCCACGCATCCGCGTGTTGCCTGTCGAGGACGGCGCTGTTGGCTGACTTGCCCGCCGTGTATTCCTTGACCGCGTCCTCCACCACCGATCCGATCAGCGACGCGTCGCCCGTGCGGACGGAGGAAGCGCAGATGAAACGGAGCGACTCCTCTCTGAATACAAAGAACGAACACATTCGTCATGTCATCGTATTATCATAGATAGTTAGATAAACACAGCGTACCGCTTCTGTAGGATGCTCACTTTGCCAGGAACAGACGAGCACACAACGGCGCCCACGTTGTCACCCCAAACACGCGACACAACCGAATTGTCCGGAGAACCCTTGTCTGACGTCCATTGGGGAGAATCTCGACGACTGATGTCCACCGACATCGTCAACCTCTACAACAACAAACAGCACGTACAATTGTAAGAAACGGAAAAAGGCCAACAACAATCATAACTACGGTAGAGCAATCAGTGTAGCAATCATTGTATAATACTATGTGTGGTAAACCCCGACAAAATCTACGTTTATTTGCATGTCCAGAGTATAAAATAATATGCCCGTATTTTTCGTCATGGCATATATATAGTATAATTGTTGAGCAGGAGGAAATGCTGGTGTTTTGAGAAACTATCAGGTTGTGAAAAAAAGTTTTTTCCCCGAAAATCACTTTTCAGTTTGCACCACACTGATGCATAACTTTGAGGACTATTCAAGTGTAACAGGCAATAGTATAAGCGATGCCCACTTTAATGCCCAGTGCTCCTCCAGCGCTCTCCGTGTAGGCGTAGCATGGACAACAAATTAGCCTACTTTTTGTCCAAATCACAAAAAAATAATCTAAAAATGTTATCTTATTAGCATATTGCACTGCGGCAACTTTATTAATAAGGCTGTTATGTGTTGCATATAAGTGTACCACCTTGGCGCTGACGCACCTCGCTAAAGAACGATATAATCGTTTTTGTCCTAAAAATCGACTTTTTCAAATGAGCGAATTTTGCGTCGAAACTGATACGGTACGTTACGCTCGCCCAGTGTATAAACATACTCCATTTTGATTAACTTTCGTTTGTCGTGTATTGAATTGTGGCCAAAATACTGATTTTTGACCCTAACAATAAACGAAAAAAAAATCACAAAATCGAGGATAACTCTGGATAGGATGTTCCAAATGACGAGATATTTTAGTGCTTCTGTACACTGGATGAGTGTAACGCTCCATAATATTTTACATGCCAAATTCGCTCGTTCGAAAAAAGTTGATTTTTTAGGTCGAAAACGATTATATCGTTCTTTGGCAAGGTGCGTCAGAGTCAAGGAGGCACGCTTATGTGTAGCACACGACAGCCTTATCAATAAAGTTGATACAATGCATTTTGCTAATGAGATGGCTTTTTAGATCACGTTTTTGTGAGTAGGGCCAAAAAGTAGGCTAACTTGCTCTTCATGGTACAGCTACACGGAGAGCGCTGGAGAGGTGAGCTATGGGCATCATAGTGGGCATCGCCTGTACTATTGCATGTTATACAAAAATAGTCCTTAAAGTAATGGATCATTGTGATGCGAACCGAAAAGTACCATTTCGGGAAAAAAACTTTTTCACAACCTAATATAACGAGGGATTGGTTCAATAATATGGGGGGAGGAGGCATAAAGTGCCTGCTGTACTCGTTCTCAAATGTGAATCAGAAAGAGGGTCCCAAAATCAGACCCACCTTCAACCACTTCAGAAAAGCGTTAAAGGGTTTATTACCTCCAAAAGAATAAGCAGGAAGGTTACTAATCTTGTTCTTAGAAATTGACATTCAAATAGGGGCGCGGTCTCACAGCGACATCTCTTCGAATTGACAAACAGTCAACTTGCCATAGATTTTGATATATTTTCTTGATATAGCGCATAATTTTCCCCAGCATTACAGACAGACTACGTTCCTCATAGCAGGAGATATACATTTTGGCGAGTGGTTGCACTACCGTATCCACCGATTCAAAAGAGAAGTCGTGCTGGGACTTCTTTTTTTAAACACGATATTGACTGATTTATATTTATTTTTATATGTCTTTTTCTAAACAGTTACCTTACCACTCACGGTGTAACTATTTAATAAAAGGGTTTCGTACTGTAGGATTGATGATCTGGATATCCTCGACGAGGAGGCGGGGCTTCGTCCGATGTGCATACACCGTGTGCACCACACAACCGCATTCCGATTCCTAAATTCAACCGTTTTGGTATATTTAACTTCACCTCATATTGCTCAAAGGATTGCAAAATCACTCATGTAGAAAAGAAGCATACGATAAAAAAGGGTCGGTGGAAGAAAAACGGTTTTAGCTTTCTTACTCAATTTCGTTGATATTTTCGGATACCGCGTGCACGGATGTTCGAAGAAAAGTGTTTGTAACATTATATATCCTTTTTCACATTTTAAAGTATGAGGAATGAAGTAATATGGTAATCACAAACCGTCGACAGCTAACTGCAGTCAGCTTGCATAAATTGTGACAGATAAATATATATATATATAAACAGTTACTGAGAGACGAGATAGGGCTTGAGAACCAGACATGACTAACTTACCACTTGGAAGCATTTCATCTTCTTCAGAACGCCGTTCTCGAAATCCGTGATAATGGCCTCTTTTGAAGCTAGGCTATCGACCAATTTGGCATTCACCAAAGGATAGAACCCAGTAAGACTGTCGAGTACGTGGGATACTGTGGACCAGAATCGTAACTCGCCGTCTCTTCCGACGCCCTGATGACCATTTCCAATGAAGTCGACGGATTCGCCGTCTACTCCCACGGAGGCGACATCCATCTGGGGAGCATACTGACGGAGTCGCTCCTGGAGACACGATTCCACGACCGATGTCTCCTGCTCTCCGCTCCGCGAGAACAAACAATACATGATGAACAGGAATGCCGAGATGACCAGAGCCACTCGCCGTGAAGAATGACGCGATAGCACAAAGCGAATCTTCGATCGAAGGTCCCATTCATTCAGACGGCGTACGATACTCCGCATGTACCATTGCACATTCATGTCCTGAAATCTCATTATTCTCATTCGTTTCAAAACACGCTGCATACTTCAAACATCAAGACGAATTCATGTAGCATAGCTCGATTATTACATAAATCAAGAGTTCACAAAGATATTTTGAAGGACAGAATAATGGTTTGTTGGGGATCCTACCTACTCAGCAAAAAGGATGCCAATCAACCGCCAACGAAATATCAAATACTTAATCTCAATGGAAAATGTATTAACCAACAATTGAAATCAAGATGACGTGCGACTGGCAGAATAGTATGACGAAATGTAGAAAGCATAATATATCTCGGCGAGATGTTCACGATCCAATGACTGTCAATTGGCAACTCGCAAACAAAGAATCGGTACGATATCGGGATGCCACGCATCAGTATTTACTCTCAAATAGCGATTTTTAGCAATAATGTTGCAAAAATTAAACTAAATTGTGGCAAATTAGGTTTTTCGGGCTGTCGTTGTTGAATAATTATTATATCAGATAAACATTTAAAAACATTAATGCATCACGTAAGATAATTTTTGAAAATGACAAATATCCAGTGACTTGAGTGATGAGATATCCTAGAGTAAAAAGGTGGCACTTTCCGGCGTCCACCCCCTAAGGTTTCAGTGGCAAAATGGATATACCCCCTAACCAAACTCCCTTAGCTAGTAGTGGATCCTATGTAAAGGACCCGAAAATGTTTCGGAAACCCCCTCATGAAATATGGTAAGTTGGTACATCCATTTTTCTTACCACTTATCCGCCCTACCTTTTTATTCTATGGAGATATCAGGGAAAATACACTGAGAACAGAAATAAGCGGTATAAACACTTTACATTGTTTTTTTAAATAAAGAAGAAGGATTGATGTATGCTTTTAAATATTTAGCGTGAGCTCTTACTGCAAACAAAATGTAGAAGTACATCGAAGTGACATGTCGACATGAACAAATACCATGTACACTTTTTACAGTAGTCAAATCCGTCCAAATATTAGGGTAGAGTGAAATTCGGGGCTTGGCACTGTTTTACGAGTTGCACACGTCTTGAATTGCAGGTATACGATGCTTTCCTTTTCACAGTTTACCATATATTTCAACTAGTCTGATTCTTCCAGGATATAACTGATTAGGTTCGTGCTCTAATGAACACAAAATGACCTACTTTACGCACGCGACGCGTGGCCATTGAACAGTTTAATTGGTTACTTAAGTATTTAAGTTTCTTTATAAAAAAAGGAATACGAAAGCAAAATAAAAGTTAAGCTCTAAAAATATTTACAAATTTTAGTATCATTTTACAAGTTGCAAACACTCTGGAAAAAAATTGTCGGCGGAATATCCCGTAAATATCTTATATCTCGTGGAAATATTACGGTGTTGGGTGGTGGACTCAGGAAAAATCCGTCTCCGGGATATCCCGTAAAATTCCCCGGGATACCCCGCCGATAACTCGGCAAGATATCCCGGGAATTTTTAAGAGGTATACCGCATACAGATTTTTCTAGAGTAGAATGAAAAGTAGGTATTACATTGGAAAATAATTGTGCATTTTTTTGCCTGTCCGCAAATAAGTGGGGGGGGGGAAGATTGCAGCACAGAAAGGCATGTGTTGGCTAACAGTGGTCCTGAAATGAAAACAATACGATATAATGCCAAGAAGTTCATGTGACAAAGATTTCGCTGAATAATGTAGATGCAATTTACATATAAGAAAGGTGGAAGTTTGGTGGCCACTAAACAGGTACCATTGTGCTCGGTGATGCAACCAAACTTCGCTGGTGAAAATCAGGAACCGAAGAAATTCAGGGTAACACACGAAAGCATATTGCCCAACCGAGGTGCTACCAAACGTTTGGTGGAACCTTGGTGGAGAATAAGTGGGAGCACAGAAATAACGTACGTAAATTTCTACAATAAAACAGTACCCATCATTGCACTGGTGGTAATCCGGGAACGAGGAAGTGGCTCCGCCGGAATTTTTAGAGTATATTTGGTGGACCACCGGTGGATTTTTGGAGGATTTTTTTCACAGTTAAGCCGGTCAGCGGCCAGTGGGACGAGTGCATGATATTAAATTTAAATATTTAAAATAGTAGCCGCAACGCGTCCGCGACGTATAGTTCGTAAGGTCAAGTGCTATATCGCGTTGTCAGCTGTGATCATTCGGGTTTTGGAAAAAAGTGGCTGATCCGGGTGTGCCGAGCCTGTATGGATGAAGCACGACGATACGATCTTAATCAGGCCGACAATGGCACGATAAACGAACAGGATGTACGTGTTATCAAAAGGTTTTTTCTTTTCCAATTTTAAATTTTAATTATGTTTAGTTTGTTCGGCAGAAAAGACGAGTCGCTGAACGTTTTAGCCCAGTCGTTCTTGATCGTGAGTGCTTTGTCTTTGACATTTGTGTGCAGACTTTTAAAAGACGATGTAGCTGGTCGATTGCTGTGTTGCTGGTTGAAATTTACGGGAAGATCTCTCCGACGTCAATCTCGAGTGATACTCTGATTGAAAGAATTGTCCTCGTCTATCTCGTATTCAGGTATCTAAGCATTACATCATGACTCTTCTGTAAAGAGTAGCTGAATTGGATGGGACGGATATCCGTGGTTCGTCTATTGCCCAAATGGGACACATGTTCTTGCCGTTCCTATTAAACATAGCCGAGAAGGGGACGAAGGAGGAACGATATCTCGCACAGATGCTTCTCTCAAATCCAGATCTCATCGGACAACAAACCCCAATGGAAATCGTTGCCGAATCTGCTGACAAACAGGTACTTTTTAATGATGCAACAAGCATCGACTAAGTATGACAGTAATTCACCGAGTATTTCTATCAATTTATGTTCACTGTTCTGGAATACGAAATTATCTTTTAGGATTTGGATTACAGTCCCGTTGTACGATTCTACGCTGCACAATCCGCACGATTTCCTGCGTTGGAGGAGAAAAAAGACGATCAATCATCCGAAGAAGAGAAAGAATTGGAAGAAATTGTGAATCGAATGCTGTCCGGGAGAATCCTTTCGTACGTTCTTTCCTCGTTCAACTTATTATTGTTATGGTCATTAATGTTATTTGGAGAGTCGCAATCAAGCATCTTCTCACTCGTCGCTAACAGAATTATTGTCTGCGCGAGCTGAAGGATGTGCCTATCACATCGCTTCTCCAACATATCGAGCGTTCTGTCAAAGTCGTTCCACCCCGCGGCATAGGCTGTCGATGAACTTTGTATGATAGAAAAGTGGACGGGTATTCGATTATTGGAATAATCTGACGATTCTTCAATTAGTAACGCATGAAATTATAAATTAGACACAAATTACCCAACTAATATTATTCATTAAATTACGTTAACAAAAATATCGTTAAAGTATGAAAAAGGGCTATCGAGAACCCTATCTTCGAGAACATGCTGTGCAAAATCGAGGGTGTCACCTGCGTGAAATTACGGTAGTGTATACGCACGAATAGATAAGAAACTAATCTGATCTGACGATGATAGCACATTGGTACCAATTCTGGCTGTCACTTAATACTACTTAATTAACATGTTCTTGTTGTTAGTGCAGGGTATCACTACCCTTGTTATTAGAACTATAATACATTTTTAAATGTTTTTATTGTCAGTGTTCATAATTTTGGACACGTTTGTTCTGGTTATTTGTCTGTACTTCTGATTGTTAGCACAGATATTTTTGAATACTGTTTTCAGAATGCCGGAGAATCGTAAGCTGCTGCATGGGATCATCAACTGTTCCGATTCATCTCATCTCCTGCAGATGTTCGAACAGTTAAATATTGCGGCATTGACGAAACTTATCGAAGAGAATTCGAAAGTTGCCGCTGAAGTAATCTGTCGCCTAGTGAAGAGATGCACTGGTCGAGTACACTTGTCAGTTCAATATCATTCCTTTCTTCAATCAATAACTGTTTATTCCTGCTGTGAGATGCGGTTGCTGCGTTAGGCGACTTGTGATTTGACATAAATTTGCTCTTTTTTCAGTTACGTCTCAGTTGTTATGCAGATGACTCTGACCGTTCATTCTGTGGAGATTGTGCTCAAGTTGTATACGGTATGTTGCTGCTTTTGTTTGTTATTGTCAGGGTACACGCGGTCTCGATCCCGATCCTCTCCGTGCCTTTGTGTGTCATTGTATCCGATGCTGCGACGAAGCATCTCCGAGCAAGCAGAGTCGTCTGGTGCGTATGATCTGTCTGTTCATCTCGAGTCTTCTCAAGCAGGATCTTCTCCAAGTGAACGTATGTCCCATTTCCGCTCCGATCCCCATCTCTTTCTTTCAGGAATTGTTCACCGAATTGAGTGACTTTGCCATTCGTTATTGTCACTTCAAGGAAACATCGGGTCTGTACATGTCACTGAATGGTGCTCGCTCCAAAGTTGCTTCGTCATGAATATTATGCGTGTAATAAATGTGTTCTTTCTTGCTGTTATTGTATTAGTTGATGTTGTTCAATCGACGAGTGAATCTATCTGCGATGCGGTCGCGCCGCCTCGTCATCTGCTTTTGCCACTTATTCCTAGTTTTCTTCGGCTGTGACAGTCGGCTAACAGTGCTATTTGATGAATACATCATGCGTTCCAGATGGAGGACAATCTATTCATCAACTTCCTGCGAGATCTTCCGTCGTCGGAGCGCGTGTCCGTACTGTCCGAGACGGCTTCGTCTCTTTTCGTCTTTAAACTACTTCCCCCAAAAGCACAAAAGGCTGTCCTAACATACATGTGGAATCAGTCGACAAATGGATTGAAGGAAAATGAACCAGAAAAAGAAATTATCGATCTGCTCCTGCAATTGGACATCCTCACTTATGTACAAGGACATCTTGTATTGCAGGTATTTGTTATTTTTAATGCATTTTATGAGTAGATTGTATCGTTTGTGCAGCTATGGGTTCATTGTCTGCTAGGACATGGAATGGGTTACGGTAGCGAAAGAATTGGTTAGCAATTGATTGCGAGTGACTTATAGGAATCCTTTCGCCGTTGTGTGTTGCGTGGATCTGTACAAGGTGCTCATCGTTGTGTGGGACTCGTTCCTGCCCAAGTGGAGAAGAAGAAGAAGAAGGATAAGGATATATCCAAGAAGGCTAATGAAAGATGGGAATGCGTACTCAGGTATACTGAAGCCTCTTGTCTGTGGGATAAACACGAATTGATCTCTGTAATAGATGTTGTTCAGATTCCTAGCTCTTCCGTCTGAGTCGAATAGCACGAATGTGTCTCCTCGGACCCGCCAAGTGTTCCAATTTGCGGAGTTCTCCCGTGATGGCAGTTCTTCTGAGATGGAGATCACCTCCAATGGATTTCAATTCCTTCTTCTTTCCCCCGCCCGACAAATATGGACATATCTCATTGGTCTGTTGCTTTGATATTCTTCTCATTATATGGTGTGATGTTGATTCGGAGAGGTGAATGCGTCATTTACTGAGACTCCGCCCCCTTGGCGAAGGTGGCCGAGGCCGTTCTGACAGATTAATCCCATTGGCTATGAATTAAATCAATTGGACAAAAAGAATGTGCATTGTGGCCTTTGCCCATTTGCAGGTGACAGGAAACGATGAAATGTTCTCTAGCATGCATGTCTTACAATTAGTGTGTAAAGGTGCATGAATTACATTCTTATCCAAATACCTACACTTGCATATTAAGTATTCAGTGAATTTTTGGATGTGTACTCTAGTCCAGCATTATATGTATGTAGTGCATATAATGTTTTCTCAGTTGGGTGACTGAAGTTGATTACAGTATTTTCAGAGTTGTTCAGACTAGAGATGAGTGAGCAGAAGACACTCGGGGAGATTCTTTCTCTTCTACTGAAGATCGCCCTTTGCGTAGACTCTGAGTCATCCAGAGCCATACAGGTATTCCGTGTTACTGGTGATGCAATATGTCTAAGAGCTACTCCGGTGGTGCTAACCAGGGCTGCTCTTTTCTGGGATCGAACAAAATGTTGTAGATTTGCGAAAGTTTCCGAGTGGATAAATGTTGAAGTTGTGCGTGCAATCCGTTGGAAAACCAGCTCATAGAATATAATGCTGTCTCTGCTTATCTTAAGCATCAAGAACATTGTATTTCACTTCCGAAAAATAATTCAGCCCTGGTGCTGGCCACTAGACGTAAGAAACATACTGGTTCATTAGAAAATTTGAATTTCCCGCCTTCGTCCGCAATATTAAAGGTTCATAAATTGTGTCATAATGGCCCCTCAGTGCATGGATTTATTTCCCATTGAGTAAAGTGTTCGCCTTGATGATGAATAATGTGTATGTGGTTAAGGTCGACCCGTCGTGGAATGCCCGTCAAATGGATTTTTTGATGCACTTACGTGAAATCGGTCTTATTGTGATGCGAAAGAGGAAGGATGGGTTGGTTGATCCATTCCAAGTGATTCGAAATGATGTGCAGGGTGTTCTATCTATCACCGCTATTATCGTTTCTATCTGGTGATTCGGGAGAAAGTCGCCGTCTTATGGGCGGAATCGTCGTCGAGACGAACTTCCGTGTGTATGCCTATACGAGTTCTCCTCTCACATTAGCTATTCTCTCCACGTTTTGTGATATGACGTATCGATTCCACGATATGAGTGTCGGAATCTTGACACGAGAAAGCGTCCGCAACGCTCTCCATGTACGCTACTATTACAATTATACACAATGAATAACGTTCCCAGACAAAAGCACTTGTGGATGTTCCCCATGCAACTTGACTTGTGGTCCATTCTCCCCCTCACTTCATCTTTTGGTTGGGACGGAATGTGCACATCTATTCGACGGACTTGTGCTTCTGATCCATTCCAGGTTGGTATCACAGCCGACCAGATCGTGTCATTTCTTCGTTCGAATGCCCATCCACAATCCGCCAATTCGGCTACACCGATTCCCGTCACAGTTGCCGATCAGATACGGTACGGTATACGGTAGCTGTGTTATGTGCAGGTTATGGGAGGATGAACGACGGCGTCTCCAACTCGTGGATGCTGTTCTGTATTCGGGATTCGAGAGTGAGAGGGTACGCCCCCCCCCATCGTCCATCCCTGATTCAGGAATTCGTGGACGTCCTCTCATTCACGGAGAGTGAGGATATTCTGTTGTTCGCAGACCAGCCTCGGAAGACGATTGTCGTATCGTCCGATGGCCACGAGAGAGTGCGTGCATGGTGGAGGACACGAGGCGACAGACAGTGAGGGCGGGCCATATTGCCCATGGCGTAATGTGTTCATCCACCCGACCAGCCCCGCCCCTCCCATTCTGACCAATGTGGCTTCTCCTCGTCGTTCTCGTCCACCCGATTCATGCCGACAGTGGGTCTTTCGGGTTCTCATTCTACGTGTTCTCATAATATCTCGATAAACGGTTCATTCTCAGGAGAAGCTCTTCTCACAGCCAGTGGGGACTTCCTTCCCCATATCCGATTAGCAAAGGATCTGACAGACGATCGAAGGTTCTCACATTCACTATGAACAGAGGGCTTATTTTGATTTCTATTGGCAGAATGCGAAATGAAATAGGCAGAGAAGGAGAGAATTCTCTGGTGGCCGGCGATCTCTTTTTGGAAGGGGGGGGGGAGTAGAAACAATTTCCCGACTCGCACTTGCAGCTATGAGGTGAGGTATGACATAAGAGAGATCATGGCATGCTTGAGTTAGGGGTTCTGTCGGTTGCAGGTATGACAGGAGGGTCCGCCCCGTCCTCAACCACTCTCAACCAACTACTGTACGGTTCTCCATGTCTCTGTATCAGATACTCGCTATTGTAAGTACCATAACCCGTGCCCATTTGTATTTGCCATCAGAACGAGAAGCTTCAAAATGTGGACCTCAATGTATGGGTGATCCAGGTGAGTCCGTTCTGGCAATGTCTTGTGTTGAATATGTGAGTATTGTGTATGGGAATGCGAGCGGGGGCCTCTTCATAAACATGTCTAGAAATGGCGGGACGATTTCCTTGGCTGGAATCCGGAGGCATATGGGAATATCAACTCGACGATTCTTCCGTATGATGCTATCTGGTTGCCGGATACGTATCTCTACAATAGGTTCCTCTTTCCTACATTTTCCTTCCCCGGTCCCAACACTTTCATATTCGGCTTCCCCATGTACCTTCCCCTTCATCAACCAACAAGCCTATTTTCCTTGCCGACCCCTTTGTTCTTTCCGAGTATATGTGTCACTTCTACATAGTCTTATTGTTAGCCAGTCTTCCATAGTCATGTCGTTGCTTTCCTATTTCTTGTTAGTTTCCCCTGCCATTCGCCTTCTTCTTGGTCGTTTCCACCATCTGTTCTTTTCAGTGTCGTTATGAACCGTGAGGAGACGGAGAGGTATATCAACGTAGTGATAACGACGAATTTCTGGAATGGTCAGCCGGGGGCAGATGTTCGTTTTATGTATCCGGCCCTGTATCGAACCAGTTGTCGTCTGGATATTAGGTGTGTTTATCCGTCTGTTCTCTCTTCTTCTACAATTGCCGACATTCTTCCTTTCACATTGCCCGTTCACCACAATTTTCCTTCGTCATTTTCATTTGCCATTCTTCATTTATGCATCACATGATGCAATGGAATGATTATTCCAACACCTTGAGTTGTTGGTTTAAAACCAGCCAAATGTGACAGAAATCCTTTCAAATGGTCTTTTAAATTTAATTGTTGCTTACATTTTGTGAATTTACGCAGATATGTAATGTTTGTAATTAGGTTTTTCCCGTATGACCAGCAGAATTGTACACTGGTCATCTCCTCCTGGACATCCGATTCGACTAACATCAACTACATCGCCGAGTTCGACGATGTTTCCCTTGACAATTTCATCCAAAACGAGGAATGGGTTGTGATTTCCTTCGAAATTCGAAGAGAAGAAGTATGTTTCTGCTTTTCTTGCATCGTTCCTTCAGAATCTCTTTGTGTGTTGTCCCGATCCGTGGGTGCTTCTCAAAGCGGATCTCGTTGTCAGACGGAAGCCGCTATACTATATTGTCAATCTTGTATGTTCTTTCCATACATGCGAACATTGTTTTTTTATATATACATATGTTTATGTTCAGACAATCTATCTGACAGTAAGATTATTTCTACGTTATTAATCTTATTCATGCTTATTAGCATTTTGTGTAATATCGATTTTTGATGTCCGTATAGGTTATTCCAACATCGGTTATTACGATGGTTGCTGTTACTGGGTTCTTCACTGCTGCCTCCACTTCATCTGAGAGAAGGTCTGAAATGGGGGAGGGGGGGGGGAGGTTGTGCTGACAGGACAAAACGTAGATTTGCACTATGAGCAAGTTTAAGCTAACAATAATACGTACGTATATCATCGTCTGTTAGGGCTTCGAACTAAAGTTGTGCGTTTCTTCTTTGCCAAATCATTAGCAACAACCTTTTTCTTCATCCGCAAATGAAACACTAAAGTGGCGTCGCTACTTAAAAGTAGAAAAAGTGATGAGGGCAAAAGAAGGCAGCATGGAGGGTATTATGAAAGAAGAAGAAAGGTTGTGTTCAGGGAGAAGTTGTCTTTGGGGATCGATTCATTGCTCGCCATGAGCATTCTTATGATGATGGTCTCCGAACAAATGCCAACGACGTCCGATTATATCCCTCTATTTGGTCTCTTTTTCGTTCTTACTCTATACTTTACTTTATTCAAATAATAAGTATAAGATTTAAAATGTCCCACCTTTATACACCAGTACGCTTTTGGTTACTTACAATAAGCTTCTCTACCCTTGTGTTCCATATCACTTCCCCCCCTGTGTTCCATATCACTTCCAATCGTAAACCCTCTCCATTCCAGGTTTATTTTACTTGACAATCATATTCGTCATATTCATCGGGACATTATTTACTGCGTTTATCTTGAATATTCATCTTCAGAAGCTGTATGCTAATCCAGTTTCTCCATTGTTAACATTTGTGTTCTTCCACAAGGTACAAGACATGTGTGTGGCACGGTTGGTCAGATTGCCCGATGGTTATCGCTCCGCCCACCGACAACTCTCATAGAACTGTGGAACGAGACCGGGGTCCGGATAGACAGCGCACGCCCACAGGTATCTCTCTCCTCTCTCAATACAACCTAAGAAATATCTTTCCTTCTTCATGTCTGACAAGGACGGAAAGAGTGTGTTTGTTCAAACGGATGAGTACTGGGTTGTAAGGAAATTCTTCTTTTGCTTAATATTCCTCCTGTTGCTGCCTCCCTTCTGTCATGCTCGTTACAGGTGGCTGCTGCGGAACCGAAAGATAAGTTATTGAAGGCGCGAGTGGACGCGATCCCGCCGCGGGCGGAACAAGAGGATATTCGGGACAAATGGAAGCGGTTGGCGAGGACAGCCAGCATGAGAAGTAGCACGGACACACAGCACACATCCATTACAGGAGATGCACATGACAAGCGGACCACTCTCCCTCCATCCGAGTGCGCCATTCTCGATGTGAAACTGAAGAGGAGGTATGCCACACCTTGCTTCTCGTTTGTAATGATTGAACAATGGTAGCGGGAATAATGAGACAGCTTTCCGCTGCATGGAAGGGAAGGGCAGCCCTTCCGGATGACTGACTCGTGGGGAAGGTGGATGCTCCATGCAATACATTCTTCGATTTTACATGCTACACATATAACAACATCTTATTTATTGCTTCAAATACCACCGGGAGTCGTTAAGCATTGATATGGGTTTATTCCACGGCCTGTTGCTAGCTATGTTCTATTATAATGTGGTGTTTCAGATATGCCCTTGAATGGGAGTTCCTGGCCACGGTCTTGGATCGTCTCCTGTTAATAGTATTCTCGTTTGTCGTTTTTGCGGTCACCTTTCTCATGTTACTCGTTGGAGAAGCGATGCATCTTGTATACGAACTGGAAGCCAGTGAACGGCCCCATCTCATACAATGAAGATTCATTCTAATCAACAACATATCATATATGTACACTCGTATATTTGCACGGAAAGACAATGGCGATATGTCGTGGTGGAGGTAACAGAGGAAGAGAACAAGAACATTGTCAAAAAGATTAAGCAGTAGGAGCGAAACAATAACAGAAGAGGGTGCAATGCCCTTTGAAACTCAAAACCCGTCACACCATATTCCGAACATGCGGTTCATGTATGATAGCAGCACTAGATATGCCTGAGGATAAGAGGTTGTCATGAATGCACTTCGTGTGTTACTCCAAGAGATCGGATACAATGAGTTTCCTCGCCTCGATGACCCGATACGATTTCCTTCCATGGAGTCGGTGTTTGTTGCTGGACCGTTTGTTGTAACCTCCACTTGTCTCCGATGTCGGTTCTCCCTGATCCGGATTCTGAGAAGGATATCGATTGAATAGGAATACCTGATCCGATATATCGATTTGTGTTGCCTGATTGTTGTCCTGATGTGCTGCTTCCTCAGTTGTATCGTATACTGGACGCGTTGTTTCTTCTTGGCCCGATGTCGTCTGGCAACAGCAGAAAACAGTCACAGTTCCATTTACAATGTTCTCCCCTTTATCTATGCTTGGGGACAGGGGTTCGACTCCGAGTTTTAAGTTTTTGCAAACAGTTTGAAGAGGAAAAATGAAGATGCTAGCAAATTTAGATAATTACCAAGAGACGAATATTGGTGCAGAATAGAGTCTGGTATTTCAATAGTAGACAACTTGAAAGTTGTATAGAATTTCTAATTGTAAGCTAGCATACTGCTCTATTATGTGCATAATATGAAATTTTCCATCTTCACTAAAATATACGAAAAATAATTCTTCTTCTTCTTCCTTACACCATTTCCGCATTCGCAGGGTCGGTGCTTCCCGTCTTGATAGGACAGGCCCTAACCTGGGTAGCCAGTGGACCGCCCCGAGTTAACTCGGCTATGTACACTACAGACAGTGTTGCGTGGACACTGGGGAAGATTGAAGTCGTGGTTACCCTGTGCTCACCATTACCCTCATTTCTAAACACCCTGGGTACGTTTGGCGGCAAGGGGGATCGAATATACGAAAAATAATTATGATTGAAATGTTAAATGGGTACTGACCTGTAATTGATTGGATGTGTGAGTATTCCCTCCTTGAAGAGCGGCGGGTTCGTACTTACCGGTTGCCCCCTCCGTTCCTCCATTCAATCCTCTGTCTACTTCTTCTTCAGCAGAAGCTGCTTCCCCACTGGCTCTTCCTCGAGTCGATCCTTCTTCCTGTGATCCTCCGCCTTGAGAAGATCCTCCCTGTAAGCCTTCGCGGGAGAATGATCCTCCACCAGAATGTCCACTCGGGTACAATCCACTTTGTGACTCTGCCACAGAAGATGATCCACTCTGTGCACCTCCCCCATGGGCTGACGATGCATCGGAAGAGCTACTGGCTTGGAATGAACTGCCTTGAGTCAAGTCAACCGTTGGAGGCATTCCTCTACTTTGGAATGATCCACTGTCAGATGATCCTAATTCATCCTGTGAAGATCCTCCTGATGCCTCCTGTGATCCGCTGGTTTGGAATGAAGACGATCCTCCTTGTATTCCGTGAGAGCTCGATGCTTGGAATGATTGACTGGTGGATCCTCCACCATTGCTGGATGAACTGGGAGCTGGTCCACTGCTTTGGAAGGACTCTCCATTACTCGATGCTCCGGAAGAAAGAGCATTGAATGGGCCAGTTTGTATTCCTCCAACGATCCCCCCGTCGCTTCCTTCATCGTCGCCTTCTTCATTTGAATAGGCCGCATTATCTCCGCGTTCCTCTTCTTGGTTTTGTTGGGAGGCAGCTACAACCTGAACAGATTCATTGTTGATACCAAGATTCTTCCCAAAGGTCATTCTT
>JACMIJ010000440.1:0-19511 GCA_014805365.1 Koerneria luziae
AATCATTAATGCGTTTTGGGATGTAGTGGGTGTAGTTTTTGGGTGTCATTTTTGTTTGTGCACTCTGCTTTATGAAGTATTCATTGCCTATTTTTAAACTATGCTAATTTATTCTTATTATGAGATTTTTTTAAAGTTTAGTATGCTCATGAAGTTCTTCTTTCTTCATTCCTGCAATATTTCTGCTGGTAATAGCGTATTATATAATGTTTATAAATGTGCTAAGGAGTTACAAGTAACGCAATGCATTTTAATAATGGGCATAAATATGAAATAAGTAAAATTTGAAATGATTCTATCCAGGAAATGTCACGACTCTGCTAATTGTAACAATATGTGGGAAAGATATTCGGTAATTTCTATAATTGAACAAAAACAGTTTATTAACAAAATGTGCATCTACACAGCAAAAGGTAACAATAAAGTATACAACTCGTAATATGTAAACAAACATTCCAAAATACACAGTCTAATAGAATGCCACCGGGTGATCGAGCCGAGGCTATCGTTACCAGAGACGAGATATGAGATCGTGTGCTATACCCTACTTAAAGGAGGCCGGAAACCGTCAGTTCACTGAATAATTTGCTTATGTGTATTCCCTGAACACAAAAGTGGCGGGTCAACAAAGCACTCATTATGAATACATACATATTTCGCGAATGAAATGACGGCTTCTGGCTTCCTTTAAAGAAGTAAACTCACTTTTAGAAGTTAATCTTTAATCTTCGATTTTTTTTATTCCAGATTTGTAAAACTATTACGCCCGCGTTAACCACAGCTTGTCCAGGGTGTTGCCAAAACTTTTTTTAGGGTGTTTAGTGACGTGAATACGAATTGGGTCTTTTGTAAGACTTGAAAGATCGAAGAACGGGCACAATTGTTACAAGTTGTTAACAATACTCACGACGATGCGTAATAGAAAAGTGCCTACTCTTTCTTTAACCCGTACACTTTGTGTTTCACATCATCCATAACAATCGACGGTAGCAAGTGAATATTAGTGCTTCGCTAATCGGATTCTTCCACACTTCCATTACATCGGGAGATCGCCCTTGCCAACGTTCTCCTCCCAGAGCTCTTCGCGTTTCTTCTTCTTGTTCTCGTGGCCTTGTCGGGCTCCACCGAGCAGTAGTCCTTCCACCTAAAATTGTTGATTTTCAGTGAAAATATATGAGTATCGATATATTTACAGTCTGCTCAAAATAAACAATAACTCATGCATACTTATTGTTAGTGTATTCAAAAAATGTTTGTTTGGTTTTGAATGTTCTTACAGTAAGCTTCTTCCCGTTCAAAAGAACATTGCTTTCTGGTAGATCTTATTTTTGTGGCAATTCACAAGGGTAGGTTGCCAATCCCTTCAAGACCAAGTAAAGTTTGAATAAGCCTATATATATAAGAAAAACAAAGTTTATTCTTTTATCTTTTTTTTGTTACAATAAGCGACTTCCCAAGAAATATTGTAAGTCTACTAACAATAAGTGTGTATGAGTCGTTTTTTTATTTTGAGCAGCTCGTAATTAGACCGATACTTTCCTTATAAGAAACTCATTAGGAACTTATATAAGATGAGAAACTTATGCCACACTTGAACTCAATTATGTGAGGGCAATAACAAACCTTGCCAATGGCCACCTCAAAACATGCACTCCAGAACAAGGCGATGAAGAACGTTATGCAAATGACAGGAATGACACGAGTTGTGAACTGAAAAAAAGGCTAACAATGAAGTGTCCCAAAAACATAACAACCACACATGTTCCTTGCCAGTACGTTTGTTTCGCTGGATTACAGTACTCAATTTGCATATGGTTACGAAGTCATCTCTAGGATAACGCGAAACTCAAAATATGATTCCGGTGAAGGTTCCTTTTGTTGTTCATGTTCTACACTAATTGTAAGATATTATTGTTAATCATTTCTTTACATCTTCAAGAATATGCCCCAATAGCCATACATAGGGTACCTCATTAAGCTTTTCTGCAAAAAAAAAAACACAACCTCCCGAGGTAACATAAACGGAAATACAAATCATTACCACTGGTCAATATATACACTCAAAGTGTACAAAGTAATTCCCACAAAGCCTACCAAATCCAAGAAGCTCGAATACATAATCTCATTGGTGTTCATGCCCATCGTATAGTCGAGTACGAGCCAGTGGATGAGGTAGCCCGAGTAGGTGAGGCGGCCGAGCGGCGCCCAGATGTGCCAGGACATGAAGTCGTTCACCGGACCTGTATAAGACTCACTGCATTGTCCGATAAGTGAACAATGCAGAATTGCTGCGTGTAGTTAGTTATTCGTAATGAAACGACGTTCAGTTACGTACTTAAAAACTATTGTTTACTATGTGCAAATACATGTAATTGCTTGTTGCTATCGGAACAGTTTATTTTTTGCATTTTCTTGAGCCTAATAGCAATATATTAGGGTGGTTCCGTGTTACGTATAGTTTTCACTTGAGGCAACCGTTGGTTTTCTGTTTCAGCATACTTTCGTAACTTTCATAGGACGACTGTTACTATTGAGGTTGCTTCATTCGTAGCTTTATTTTTTACGTACTGAGTTTCAGACCTATGAAAGCAAACATACTACATTTTGACACAACTACGACTATTTCGTCAACCTGATTACATAATATGTGCATACAATACGACAAATGAGCCAAACCCAATTACAGAAAGTAAAAGTCGTCGTTGTTAGAAATTTGGCACTTCACTATCTCAAAGAAGCTAAGTCATGGTATAAAGAAGTTGACAGGGCAGCCGGGAAAACCGTACCTGGACAAACCAGTGAGGGGTGTAGAACCCAATAGAAGTTGTCCGGACCACAATCCTCCTTTCCCCTTTATTACCGCCAATGTCTACGATATTGCGCATAAATATACAATACAATAATACCTCCATAACCGTAGTAGCACGCAACGACAATCCACGCCAAGCCGAGTCCCCATACGATTCGGCTGAAGCCGGTGTACGCGGCGCGCCAGAATAGGGACAGATACGTGCGGTTCTGGTAGCCGTGCAGACCGAAAAGGACGGTCAGCATTCCCGCGATCGCCAGTGCCCACACCAAGACGCAGAGAATCTGAAGGGACCGTCAAGTTCTAAGTGTTACGACCTTTAACGTTTGGGATAAATTTTTTTTTTTCATAAAAAAGTTGGCCATTTTTCTTTCTTTATATTTTCCCTTACAAGAATTGTATATACGTTATGTCAAGAAGAACCGCCAGGAATAAGAACCGCCTGAATAAGAATCCTCGGAAAAAGAATAATCAAATTAGCGATCATTGTTCTAGGGTTCTTATCCAGGCGGTTCTTATATTCGGCGACGCCCAAGAAGACTGAAGTGCGAAAAGTAGACCAAATGATAATGGCATTCATATTGTGAATACTCTCTTTTTGCATCATTTCATACCATCCACAGCTGCTAACTTATTGTTAGTAACTTCTGTTGCGAATATGAACGGTACTTATTGTTAGGTAAAGAAACAGTAAGCAAGAACAGAGGTGATATAGGCCAACTATAGTAGATCAAAAAGTTGCATACCTTGTTCATGCGTAACTTCTTCTTCATCTGCAAGAGGTATCCGGTGAGCAGTCCGATCAGGTACACCTGGCATCGGATGTACGTGGCAGAGTAGACCAGCACATAATAATCGCTGTAATTTGCACATATGAACAAAATCAGTGTATCAAATATAATACAAGGTCCTCAAGGTCAAAAGTTGTAGTTCTATTATAACACAGGTAATGTAGGTTTTGTATGAACGGCGCCGCCCAATATAAGAACAGCCGAGATATGTACAGTACCGGTCAAAAGTATACGAAAAGTGGGTTTTTTTTCTGAATACCTTTGTTCATTGTGAAGCAAATCCTTTGAAATTTTCAGGAATCGCCTGGATAAGAACCCTAGAACAATGGAACGCGACACTCGCTAATTCGATTATTCTTTGTCCGAGGGTTCTGATTCAGGCGGTTCGCATCTCGGCTGCTCTTATTCTTGGCAGCGCCGTTTGAAGAGCAAGCAAATCTTACAATTAGGTATTGTAGTCTAGGTAGGTATAATCTTACAATCTTATTATGTATAATCTTACAATTAGGTGTTGTAGGTATGATCTAGGTAGACATAATCTTACGATTAGGTATTGTAGGTATAATCTAGGTAGGTATAATCTTACAATTAGGTATTAACACCATGCCTGCTCAGCATTCATGTTACTGTGGGAAAAAACTTGAATTCACTGTAACAAAGTTGCTGTAATGGATACTTGTGGAAATGCGCCCGGCTTACTCTGTCGGTGAATCGGAGTCATTTAGTCCAAGCGCCAGAATTGTTGGCGGGTACTTTCGAAGGTAGATGGTTACGAACGTGCCAGCTGAAAATGAGTGTTACAAACACTTCAGCACGAAATAGTATTTAAAACACTCAAAATGTTAAAGGAGGAAAAGTCGTCATTTCATTCACAAAAAAAAGTGTTCATGACGAGTGTTTTATGGATCCGCAACTTTTGTGTTCAGGGAATGCACATAAGCAAATTCCTCGGTAAACTGACGGTTTCCGGCCTCCTGTAAGCATATTTTTCTGTGAATATGTGTGGTCAACGTTTCTTTTATTGCTGAAATTTCGCATCTTAGGATACAGCTGCAACCAAGCAAAATTTTTCATAGATAGGAAACATGAAACACGAAACGAACCTGTCGAGAGTGCAAGAGCTGCGAGCGTCACCAGTAAACCAATTCGCTTGCTGAGAGCCAAGGGAATCAATAATAACGGCGAGAAAAAGAACATTTGCATATCGGCAGCAAGATACCATGCGATGCCGTAGCACTGAAAACACATTAAAAGCTTCAATTTTGGATTGTATGGTTTTAAGGTGAACAAAAGAAGACGAAAGAAAGTATGTAAAAGTGTATGCAGTTATGATTTCTTTTAAAGGATCTGTGAAGCAGTTATTCCTTTGTGGCAGAAATGCATGCGTTACAGACTCGCAGAGCGGGCGTAAATATAAGTATACGGTAACAATTGCCTCGAAAACTCAACGGTTTTCGGCTCCCTCTGCTGTTTTAAAACTAAACAAGCAAGTGTTCTTACGTATGTTTCGGCAAAGTTATCAAAACATTAAGAACTATGTCCATTCTTTCCTTTGACTTTGATTATTGTTAGTTCGATCCTATTGTTAGCACAGTTTACATACGGTGTGCCTCCCGAGGGACGATCCCATAAGCGCAAAAATCATAAGCGCACAAGGCCATATTTTTTATTAGTAAGCATACAATCGATATAAATTTTGGTATATGAGCGTAACTCAGGCATAACTTGAGAGCCATGCTGATGTGGAGCTACTATTTCGTATAAGGTACATGTATATAAGTATACAAGTTATGATTTGTTGTATACAAGTTATGATTTGTGCTCAAATGCGTTTTGTACGCTTATTGGATCGTCCCCTTACCGAGTCTTTATAGTGGACGTAGTTGTTGAGGTAGATGATATTGGTCCACCAGTTGAACGTGCAATCATTCGCGACATAAAACGGTGTCAGATACTGCGGCGAATCGGTTTTGAGGTGAACATACACCCAGGTGTCGAAACACAAAACAACGAAATACGGTGCCGACAGCCTGAATCAGGGCTAATGAGATAAGCAGGGATATCCTCGAGGATAAGATACACAGCGCGTTGCTCCGCTACAGTACCCGTAAAATTTTCAGGCTGTTGTTGTATACACCAATAGACAAAACTTTTAAAAAAGAACCCAAACAATAAGATTTAGTCACAGATATTATATTCGTACCGAACGAAGTCAGCATCCTCAGCGTAAGTTCTCAACGATTGTTGATGAATTGCTCGCATGTCACATAATGTCATACGATAGTCATTGATCATACTATTGGAATATCTGACTCCGTTCCATACAAATTTCCGACTGTCGCTAGATATTCGTTTTTAAGGGTACTCATGTTTTTAATTGTTCGTAGCAAATTCACAAGATTATAAAACGAACTTGGTTTGCGAAAAATTTGAATACTTTAACAAATTTACGTAATTGGGAAGATACCTAACAATAAGATTTGGCCCTACGACGACAATAGGATATTTGTACAGAACGGAGTCAGGTAAGCCAATAGTATGTCATATATCATGCCACAGTGACAATTGGCATACCGTATGTATCGATGTACGTAGACCATAATCCAGGCTTGCCAACTCATCGTCTGCTTCGGATTCTTCTTGTAGTTCTTGAACCAAATGAAGGAGAGAAGAAGACCGGACATGAAGAAGAACGAATCCACGGCGAAGAAGGCGTTCGTGATCACTTCTGTCGGCCAGTTCGGGACGGTGACGAACATATCCACTAGGTTGGCTGAAAAGCATACTTGTTTAGTCTTACAAAGGTAAGATGTATTATATAATTGTAAGTGTAAAAGCATCCCTTTGATAGAAAAGTCATAGTAATGGATTGAACGGTAACGCTGGACCCTTCGATCCCCGGCACGTCGCTACCCAACTAAAGTGTCATCCCTCCGGGGTAGGCAAGTGGTGAACTATAACAATGCCGTTTGCATATAAAGCGACAGTCGGATATTTGTACCGAATAAAGCCAAGTATTCCTATAAGACAACACAGCAGTTTTACAGAAATGCTATAACCTACATCCGTAGGTTAACAGGATGAGATGTACATGACCGAGCACCACCCAGGACATGCTGAAGAAGCGCATGCAATGAATTGGTCCGATGACGCCTTCCTGAAAACGGGAATACATATTGAAATACATTAATACTTATTTAATAAATAATAATAATACATATTTGTAACTACTAAACGTTTGTAGGTTTTCTGATTCATTGTGTACTCGCGATAATAGACATAAGAACGTATGCTTGTTTTTGTACTTGCTATCTCTCTTTAGTATGCATTGTGGTACTGAGCAATACATAGACAATAACGTTCCTGGGACCCCGCATTCGGTTGCTTGCCTGTGTAAAGCACCGTGCACATCGACCGCAAGATACATGCATGAGTATCACCCCGTATTATTCTGTATGGGCCCGCATTCCAAAAAAAAAAAACAGGAACGTGCCGTGTCCATGTATGTACAGAATATAAGGTAGACCGTATTGGAACAAAAGGTAGACGACACGCATGTGCATCTTACACAATGATGATACCTGGTGCTGCGACGACATTTGAGCAATTCCTGAGATATTCGTAAACAGCGAGAAAGCCATCAGAAGCTTGTAGGGAAACGCTAAATGTTCGTTTTTGACGCTCCTACGCTTTTTCCGTTATGCATTAATTTCGTTAATAGTCACTTATTCGTATCTACCACTGTTCATAAATCATCAAACTTCTAAAAATATACTAACAATTAAATATTTAAGAACAAAGTATTGTATAACAATTATCTTACTTTTAGCAATGGCTTTATCCTTAAGGTGCCGAGAGAAGAAATAATCAATTATTCCCGATAGGACACAGATTCCGACAATAAGTGCCATAAAAGCGCTGAAAATATTCCTGTTGCTATTATTATTATTATTACTATTATTGTTAAAATAATTGTTACTGCCGGTTCCTGTACTATCGGCTCAATAAATCATTCCATACTCATTGTCAGTGTAGTCTGAGTGCACGCAATACACATTGCTATTGAAATATCTGACTCCGTTCTGTACAAATATCCGATTGTTATTAAATATTCAGTTTTGTAAGCGTATTCAAGTTTTTTTCACAATTCAGTAAACATTTACGAGCTCATGAAATGACATGGATTTGTGAAAAGTTGAATACTTGGGAAATACGGGTCATTGGATAGAAACCTAACAATAAGATGCCATTACAAATCGACAGTCGGATATTTGTACAGAGCGGAGTCAAGTAAGTCAATAGTAGGTTGGGGCGACCTCAACAGTGTCCAACCTCATGCACTCTGGCAATGAGAAATTGCAACTTTCGCCAACCTCAAATTTCTATATAACTTTATCATAGAGAGTTTATAGAGTAAGATCTTTATTATTAGGTACTTAGACCGGCTGATGCAACATGTTGTACGTATCTGTTAGTAGTAATCAATTGACAAAAAGTGGCCTAGATCGGGTATGACTTGAGCTTCGTACCGAAATCATTTTATATGCTCAAGTTCCGGTTTTCTATGCGTTTGTGCGGTCCCACAAATCTTATTGCTAGCGAATTTTGGCGTACGATCCAGTAATGCCGTACTCGACATTGCGAATAAGTACTCACAGTGTAACATAGAACATCGGGTGCTTGTCCGGAATGTTATCATTGACTTTCGAGACGAAGCAAACCGACGTGCTATTGCCGCCTTCTGAACATCCACAACTTAAGTTTAAGTTTTAAGGTTTAGTTTAAAATTTAGACCTAATCTACTTCAATAGAAAAGGGAAGATAAGAAACACAATGGAGGTATTTTCTTGTTCCGAGGTAGGAATCAATTAAAGGAGGCCGGAAACCGTCATTTCATTCGCAAAATAATGCGTTCATAACGAGTGTTTTTTTTACTACTTTGTGTGTTCAGGGAGGGGGGTTCAGGGAACACACATAAGCAGATTCCTCGGTAAACTGACGGTTTCCATCCCCCTTTGACCATTGTTTGAGTCAATTCATACATCGACAGCAGCGTCATAGATAACGCTGGGTTAAGCGGTTTTTGGATACCTTAACATTGAAAGTACCTTGTTATGTGCCTAAATGTTCAATGGGCACCTCGTTTCTGGCGTCTGACATTAAAGAGTCATCCTGTTTTCAAAACATAGAAACGTGACACATCAATGTATGAGTCAACTAAATGCTGCAAGAATGATAAGTTGTTCTGCAAAATGCTGCAAAACGATTCACAATTAGACAAGATTTGAAAGCACCATGAGTACATGTTGGGTTCGACGTTATCCAACAATTTTGCAAAAGCTGCTTAGACCGCTACTTGACGCGCGCTATGACGTGCGCTTGCGCGTTTCAGCTGATTGCACACTACCTGTTGCGAGATAAGGCCGTAGTTCGGTGCTGGAGCATGACTTTGGAAGGCAGACATCAATGCCAATTGTTGGAATGCTGGTCGAGAGCAGCGCTTTCACTGAAATGATGCATTTTGAGAATCGGCAAAAAACCCATCCACATCAAATTTGCGCATGCCATTCTCACGTGATTTTTGTTTAGCCATAGCTGCACTTATTACGTAAGAGGCGCAAAAAACGGAACTTGGTCAACCATGAAAGGGTGTGGAGCAGATATAACCAAGGTTTCAAAAATCCGTTCGCCCAAACATTTTGTTCCCACCTATGTGAATAGGAGTTATGTGAATAGTCGTTGTTCAAATGTTCAACTTCTAGTGATATAACTGCATCAATCTTGTTACATATATCGTATTCGTGTTTTTTGTTGTTGTTCCGATTTCACTGTATCAACTTCTACTTGGTTCCTTTTCCTAACTACAATTTGCAGTACTTCCTCAGAACGGCGTAAATGCGTGCGTTACGCCGCGTAATGCACGCTTTACGCTGCGTCATTTTTTTTGCTCATTAGAGCGTTGCTCTTGTTGTTAGCATCGACCAGTTGGAACTGTTTGTTACTAGCACCGTCCCGCTACAAGCTACCTCACATGTCACCAGCCCCCTTCTCCTTATCACACAACATAACATCACTCGCCTGGTGTACACGCTCCCGGTTCCGTGTTCTTTCGCAGTTGTTGGTCGAGATAAATCCTGAAAGGAAGGCAAACAAGTTATCATGCTATGCCTGTTATTGCAAAACATGGCAACCTAGAAAAGAGTCAAAGAATCTGTTATGCCGTTGTCGCAGGAAAACAACAACAACAACAAATATGTCAATACTAGCACTTGCATCAACGTGCTGTGCTAGGTAGCATATATTGTGGTGAGGAGAGAAACAGCAATAATGTACCACATTCTTACTAGAGAAATTGTTTTATGTGCTTCAATTAAATGTACAGCAATTGCCTTTTGAATGAACGCTGTCGAATGGACAAGATAAGAAGCTTATTGCATTCCCAACCTATCTTTAAAAACCGTACGCTTAGCTAGAAATTTGGCTATACGTGTTTCCTGAACACAAAACTTTCGGTGAAGTATCTTTCTAACAATAAGATTACTTTAACCTTTCTAATGCCTTTCTAAATAACAGAAGTCAAATATTTTTCATGCATGTTTTAGGTTTCATTTCCACATCTTCATGCACCATTCATTACTACTGGAGTGCATGCTCTGCGTATCGAGTATTTACTATTTCATCGTACATGAGGAAATTAGTTAGAGAACTTTTGTTCCGTCACAGATCGCACTTGCGAGGTGTTTTTTTTCGAATTGTATCATATGCATGAGATGACACATCATTTACAGCACACTATGTACATATCTCATTGTCAGAGAAAAGGCAAAAATCAAACTATTAGTGCCCAATAGTGACCGTTCAAGATGTTGCATAATTACGTAATAATTAATTAATCAATATTTAGTTCAAACAAGAAAACAAGAAGCGAACCTGAAGTAGTCGCCTTGAATCGACCGTTGTCTTCCACTCGGCACATAACTGATGCTGACGCATTCTGGGTATTGTCCGACGAAGTTCGTACGACCGTGTAAGATGCCGGGTTCGAGTTTGCTCGAAGCGTCCAGCACTGAACGTAAAGCTTATCAAAGCCGCCAATATTGTTACTTAATTTGCATATTAAGACAAAGAGATATTGAAAAGGATAATGATGATATAGGCATTTCCTGAGCGGCGTGAAAGAGATCGATTTAAAAAAACGCTGCGAACCGTGAGGCGTTTCGCCTGTCTATCTTGGCTGAACTGCCGTTTGCAAAAGGGTACTGAAGTGGCCGGGTGATAAACACAGATGAAAAACCCTAGCAATAGTAAAACAGGAGTGGAGACGTGTTGCCGGTACACCGCATGCCGTCACTTCCGCCAGTTCGCAGATCTTTAGTTGCATACGATAACAATGCCTTCAGTTTTTAATAACAAATGTATATGGAATGGTATTGGTACGGAAGCGGGGTGCGGATGCATTTTGTATGGACCTATAAATAAAATGCGATTAAGAGACAAGTTAGCACTTACTTGGAATCACAACTTTTGAATCGAATTCCGTTAGGTTAACCAAGCCGAAACGGAGATCAGCAATCATCCTGAAGTATGTACTTATTGTTAGGAATCGTAGAAGTCACAAAGCAGCTAAAATGTTAACATGCTATTATTTCATTATATTATATATAAAAGGCGAAACACTTTATAATAATACTACTGTATTATAATATAAAACTACTATATTGTCCGTGAAAAACAAACAAAAAAAGTGAGTAATGCAAAAAAAAATCCGGTTGTAAGAATTCTCACAAAATTGCCGATTCGCCCAATAGAACCATGTCTTCTTGGCAGTCCGGTGAGAATTGAACTGCATTCTGGGTGAGCAAGCGAAATATTTTCTTTGCATCAATGTCTGGCAGTCGTGTTACATCGAACTGAAAGCAGGCATACAACATGAGAACTTCTTTAAGTTTGCTATAAGTTGGCGTTTGAATAACTTTAAACTCATATAATAGTCAGTTTTTTCATTTCTTACAATTAGTCGTACAAGGATTAGCAAGACATATTCGCAACGCTAATTAATGGCAATCGCCCTACGAAAATAACTGAGAAAATGAAATTATTGGAAAGCTTGTGTTCTTATTGTTATAAAAGTATCGATCAAAAAACGCTTAGGAATCCCGCCATACATTGTAACTATTATGTCTCTTATACTTGTTACTGCCCTGTAGCCAGCAACCTTAACTATTAAATACCTTTTTGTTCAATTCTTACCTTAGGTGCTCGATTCCGTTCCAGCAGTTCCAGGAACGTTCCTTCAAACGCAGCAGAAATCGATAATATCAGCGAAAAGACGAGTGCCCGTCGTTGCATCACTTACGTGCATACAATGTGCGAGAAAACAGTCAGCTTTTATCTTTAACTTCTTAACGCCCATTTAGAAGCCATGTTATCAGACATGTAGACACGAATGAGGTGACGTTCTGTTGGTGATCTTTACTGAACATAGTTCGTAGCATATAGGAACTCTGCGGACTTCATACTAATTGTAAGATGACATAGTAAGTGAAATTGTAATTTTTAGGATTGGAGCATTGGAATATCGAGCCTTATTCTGTATAAACATCCGACTGTTATGTTCATGTTTCTATTACGCTACATAGTAACAGTCAGACATTTGTTTGGAATTGAGTAAAATATTCCAACTCTTATACTGTACTATTAAACGTTGGTAATGTGCATACGCAGCTCTGCGCTCATTGTAAAAGTCACAGAATTCACTTCACTTCTTGTCAGCAATATATTTGGGACGATCCCATAAGCGCACAAAATCACTTGCGCACAAATCATAACTTGAACCTTAAGCTAAATAGTAACTGTATTTAAGTGCGAATCTCAAGTTATGTCCAATTTAGAACCAAATACCAGAATTTGTGTCGATTGGTTGCTTACTGACAGAAATATGGGCTTGTGCGCTTATAACTTGTGCGCTTATGGGCTTGTCCCATATATTTGTATCGTATGAAGTTCGTCCGCATACGGTCAAATTCTGCCCCCGTAGCATTTGCTCCAAGTTGAAGCTAAGGTTAATTGTTCGAACAAAGGATAATACGTAGAAAGAAAGCAATTTAACTTCGACCTTTACCTCAGCAAAAGCAATTGCTGGTGATAGTGTTTTTCGCCATCGTTCTTTGACAAATCGGAAATGTTCCATAGAAGGACAAAAGTGTGCCGCTGGAATGGGGAACTATGTGATAAGACACTGATAACGGGGAAGCGACGAATGTAGCCATAGTTAACAACTTCCTGTCTGCATAAACACTTTGAAGTTAACATATCAGTCAATTTCTGAGCCCCAATATTGTTGATAGACGAAATGACTATGTGCAATTGCAGTCAATTTGCAGTCATTTCTCTTTCTGCGTAGTTTACAACTTCCTTTGGTGATTGATCTAAAACTGATCATCATTAAAACAATTTACTAAGTTGTAATTAGTTTGTGAATAACTAGACTCCTTGTCTTACAAAGACAAATATTTTTGATAGTTTTTTGTGATTTCTAACCAGAATCTTATTGTTAGCATCGCTCCACTGGAACTACTGAACCTTGAACTTTGTACAGTTGTTCCATGCAGCGCTCTTGGGCTCAGAGAAGTGCTCGATAAGTGAGATGAGCAAACATTTTTTGAATGTTATCAGTAGTTGTTCATATATTATAATGAAACGTTCATTTGCGCATATAAAAATACATAAAAAGCTATTAGCTGTAGGCGAGAACCTGAAAATGTACGCATCCCAATTTTTGTATGGTTTGTGTCTTCATGTTTCGTTGCAACATACTAACATGTTCTTTTTTGTTTATATGATATGTACATTTATGCAATACATGAGCAAAAATGTAGTACAATTGTATTCATGCCATGTACAAATAATGGTATACTCGATTCACCCTAATACTAATAACAAGATTATGCATTACGCAATGTGAGATCCTTGCAACATGTAATCATGGCACAAAATATCATAAACAACAGTGAAACATCACATCGTCACAATCTACAGTACCTTTGATGCGCGCAGCTAAAAAAAAGTACTAAAAAGGCAATAAACGTTAATAGTGTCTATAATAAACGTCAAGAGTGTCTAAAGAAACACTCATTTTCTTCTCTGCAAAAGTATTTCGTACTCCTCAAAAATGAGTGTTATAAACACTCAAGCACTACAGAATGTCTAAAACACTTGAAATTGAAGGCGTATTCCCTCCGAATAGCATGAAGACATATGCAAATTTCAGACCAACAAAAGTTCCACTCTGAATCGACATAATGTGAACGTCATGAGATTAAAAAACAAAGGTCAAACAAGATCAAAGGCGAAGTTCGCCCTTCACATCATCGGTGTCTGCCCAGACTTCCTCCTTCTTCTTCTCCGGAGCATCAGCCACTCTTCGATGTCCACCGAGTAAAAGTCCTTCCACCTGAAACGAATGACATTATTTGAGTTTCAGCAACGCTATAAGAATCGGCACAAGAGGTCTGCTGGCTTGTTTATTGTCAATCGTTTCCATGAATGTATGTACAGAGAAGTACAAGGGATCGTACGCTAACAATAAGATAGTTTGCGGCGCGGGTTGGCCTAGTCGCTTGCGTGCCGGACTACCAATCGGAGGGTCCCGAGTTCGACCACGAGGGCCGTAACCCGACCCCAGGTGGCGAAGAAATAAGGGAAGTGGTGAGTAGAGGATAAGCAGGACGTCAATCTTCCCCAGTGTCCACGCAACACTGTCGGTAGTGTAGTCAATTCAGGGGCGGTTCACTGGGTTTCCAGGCTAGGGCTTGTCCTATCTAAACGGGAAACACCGTCCCTGTGAATGCGGGGAATGGTGTAAGGAAGATGACTAACGATAAGATAGTTTACTTTTCTTCTAAGAATAAGATGGTTTACCTTTCCGATCGAGACCTCGAAACACGCGCTCCAGAACAGCGAGATGAAGAACGTGACCGAAATACCCGGGATGACGCGCGTCACGAACTGAAAGAGCAACAACTTTGAACGCGTCCGATAAGAAGCTTTGATCCTCATTGATAGCAAAGATTTTGAAAAAAAATGACGTACTAACGATCATAATATGACGAATGTGCTTAAACTATCTTATTGGTAGATTCAAACATCTCAACTTACACCTATATTGCATGTGTACATTATCCCTTACCATAAAATCTTGATTCGGGGTACTTTACTTTACTTTACAATCTTAACAAACATCGCCTCAAAAGTGTTGTAATTGTTACAGTATTGATAACCCTTAAGTAAAACAACATACCAGGTCCAGGAAATTGGAAAACGTGATGTCGTTTGTTGTTATTTCGGCGAGATAATCGATAACGATCCAGTGCAGGAGGTATCCGCAGTACGTGAGGCGGCCGAGCGGCGCCCAAATGTGCCAGGACATGAACTCGTTGATGGGACCTTAAATTTTTTTCGATGAATCTAGCTCTGTGATTGTTAGTGAGTTAAGCTTTGTCAAGAACACAAAAATTGCATATTGAGCAAGGAATGCATTGAAGTTGTTCATATACTGCTCATAGATTTACAACCTTTGCCAAAAACCCCTCTATAACCCTTTTTTGTCCTTTCTCATGTTACATGCTCATGTCACAGTTCTTCTCTGTTTTACCCCCAAACCCTTACCTCCATAGCCGTAGTAGCACGCGATGATGATCCAGGCCAGGCCGATACCCCATGCCACACGGCTCAATCCCGTGTATGCGGCTCTCCAGAAGATCGGCAAATACGTCTGGTTCTGGTAGTTGTGCAGGCCAAGCAGTACGGTCAACATCAGTGCGACCGCGACGCCCCAGAGGATGAGACTGAGGAACTGAAAGCTGAATCCATGAAATATTCCACAATGGCCAAATAAATCAAAGATAATATGACGAATGTACTTAAACTTTCTTATTGTTAGAGTCAAACATTTCAACTTACTCCTGCATTAAATAGAATACTAGCGTTTTTCTCATCCTATTCATTAAAATTGTATTTGTGAATCTCTAACATTTTGTCTTCGTTGTATGCCTTATGAACAATGTACCTATGAGAAACATGTGAAGACGCTATTCATAGCAACAGTTGATCCTACAGTGCATAAAGTCCTCGAAGAATGCCATGGCATAAAACCCTAACCGTTATAACAATAAGCATACAAGAGTACCGTTTGCATTCTAAAGAAAAGATTTTCACGACTATGAAGCGTTCGTGCTGCCTAGAACTACCTTGTTGATGCGAATGCTTCTCTTCGTCTGCAGCAAGTATCCGACCAACAGTCCAATCACGTATACTTGACACCGAACGTACGGCGCACTGTAGATGTAGAGGAAGTAGTCGCTGAAATAGAGCAAATAATTGCACTCAATTTTCAACAAGTTTTAGAAAAAAAAAATTTCATAACTATTATACCTTTTTTTCCTTTATTACAATTTTTCACCTATGTCAATGCAGGCCAGTGAATGTCAATGGAAGTGTCAATGTGTAAATAAATGTCAACGCTCATCGAGAGTCGAATACCTTGTGCGTCTGGGTTAGTTGTACAATACAGTGTATGTACACAGTACTTGTATTGTTAAATTGAGAAAACACGGTATTCGAATAAATTGCTAACAAAAAAATTTTGGGCCTCCTGAAGGGTCCCAATACAAAATTTGTCGACCTCCTGTACGTCAGCTGACGCGTCAGTCACAAGTGTTTGTGTGAACAACCTACTCCATCTTGAGATCTGGATCATTCGGTCCAATTGAAAGCAGCGTCGGCGGGTACTTGAACACGTACATGGTAATGAAATTGGCCGCTGAAACAACAAGAAATGTCGGCCATTTCGATTTTGTCAGTGAACAGTACACTATTGATTTTCGAAAAAAACAATATAATAATTAGCACATTCTTAAACGAATTCTTTGCTATTGTTCAAAATTATTTACTGAAGCTTTAAAAATTAGGTACGGAAGAGTACTTTGCTTTACTTTACTTTGCCCGGTGGAAGTAACATACTGTGGGCTGTTTTCGCCTTACTCTCACACAAAGTTCTAAGCAAATTGACAATGTGATGAAAGCTCTAACCTGTGGACAGCGCCAGTACGACAGCCGAGACGAACAGTCCGACCTTCTGATGCAGCGCCAGAGGAATGAGCAGAAGTGGCGAGAACACGAACATTTGCATATCAGCAGCCAGATACCACGAGACGGAGAAGCACTGAAGATTACTTCATCATATTTTTCTCTCACATTTTTGTCATAGTTGCTTGGCTTGGGAATACAATTTTCATGAATAACTTTTTTTTCTACTTTACTACATAGTTCGACATTAGCCAGCAGGCATGTCTGTAAAGCGTTGCAATGTGATAACTATTTTAATGTTTAGCAAAAATACATTATGATTTGATTTACCTAATATTTCGATATAACGATAGAATACTTCAATATATTTCGATAATGACCCAAATATTTCGATATATGTGAGTTAGCCAACAAACAAACCCCTTTGGTGTAGAAGAGGTAGTTGTTGAGGTAGAGCACGTTCGTCCACCAATACGATGTACACGTATCGGGTGGATACGCGGGTTGCATGTTACGCGGCGAGTTCGGTTTCATGTGCGGGAACACCCACGTGTAGAAGAACAGTGCGACAAAGTACGGCGCCGATAGTCTGAATTAGATATATTCCTGACTTGTGACTAACGTACAGGATATCGACATGTTTTCAGGGAAACACTCCAGGAGGTCCACATTATCATAGAAACATTTCATTGGATGATGAAATAACTGTGATTGGTCACAGTGTGGATATTGTATGCTCAGAATTACCCACTATTATCAAAACTTCTAACTTGAAGATAAAGCTTCTTCTACCTTACATCATCACCGTTCGTTATACGGGGTCGGTGGATTCAGCCTTGATGAGACTGACGCCCTAGCCAAGGATGACTGACGGCTTTCCTCGCCAACTATCGGTAGTGTAGCCGAGTCAACTCGGGACGGTCCAGTGGACCGTCTAGTCGAGTCCAATCGGGAGTTGACTCGGCTACACTACCGACAGTAGCGAGGAACCGTGGAGGATTTGAAGTTGTGGTTACCTGATTCTCATCACTAATCATATTTTTAAAGGAGGCCGGAAACCGTCATTTCATTCGCACAAAATGTGTTCATAATGAGTGTTTTATTGACCCGTCACATTTGTGTTCAGGGAACACACATAAGCAAATTCCTCGGTAAGTTGACGGTTTCCGGCCCCTTTAACTTCGTGGCTTTGGTGGTGGGAGGGAGCATGTCATAAATACATATAATATCACACTCACAGTTGACGTACCGTATATAGCGATGCACATAAACCATGGTCCATGCGGGCAGACTCATCGTCTGCTTCGGATTCTTCTTGTAGTTCTTGAACCAAATAAACGAGAGAAGAAGGCCGGACATGAAGAAAAAAGTGTCAACGGCGAAGAAAGCGTTCGTCAGCACCTCCGTCGTCAGATCGGGAATGATCGCCATAAGGTCCACCGGGTTTGCTGAACGAAAGATATAGTACAATCGATCGTAAGATTATAATGTGTAAGATCACAAGACGCAAGATCGTAGGGTTCAGGATCGCAAGACGCAAGACCGTAAGGCGCAAGATCGTATGATTGTAAGACCACCTCTCCTCTCTTGAAGTAGTAGTGCTACGTTCTACGACGGTTAGTCGATATGTCACGGAAAGCACTTACTGGCGTAGACCAATTCGAAGACCAGCATGTGACCCATCACCACCCAGCACATGCTGAAGAAGCGCAGACAATGGATGGGACCGATCACGCCTTCCTAAAAGCCACACATCGTTATGGGCTGGCATTATTATCTTAGCTGAAGCTACCTATTTTGATTTATTGATTAACTTTATCGATTTATCGATTTTTTGAAAGAAAAAGCGTATTCCACGCACCTGATTCTGTGTGTTCGTAACGGCAATCTGCGAGATGTTTCGATACAGCGAGAATGACATGAAGACGTTGTATCCGAATGCTGGAATGGATATATATTCTAACATGGGAATATTTGACTACATAAGTGCTGTACAAATATCCGACTGCCGGTATTTGTGCAAGTCTTATTGTTATGAATCCTCTTCATTACATAGACAGCTCTAGCCAATATCGCGAACCTACGTCGAATGGTAGTACAAAACAGTGTTAAAGGGGGCCGGAAACCGTGAATCCTCGGAGGCAAAATCCACCATAATTGCCGTATAAAACAACGACTTCCGGTTAGGTTGCACTAACTTATTGTTAGGAACGAACTCACATTTAGCGATAGGCTTATGCTTGAGTATCGGTGTGAGGTAGTAGTCGACTACTCCAGACAACACACACACGATAACAATTCCAGCCATAAGAGCACTGAAAGTAGAACAGGTTACATTTGTCGAAGTGTGATACGGATGTTTAATACAAAGAAAAAAAAATACATATTTACATATCCTACCAATGTTGAAGATTTGCAGCCTTTAACCTTTGAGACTGAGGCATACATATGTACATGTGTTATTACGATGGTGTATGTATGTACATCTTTGTGGAGACATATGATCTTCGCGACCATACAAAAGCAATCTTACGGCAATTTCATTGCCCTACACGCTACTTCCAGAAAAATTTGGACCTCCCATACTCACATTGTCACGTAGAACATCGGATGTCGTTCGGGAATGTGATCACCGGCTTTTGTGGCAGCACAAACTGCTGTGCCATTGCCACCAACTAAAATCAATCAATAATCACTAGGGTGGGCTATTCGACACAGTGTGTGTTGAAAGGAACAACACATTTTCATTCGACACAATGGTGTCATACGTGTGTGTGTTGAACGCCGGTCGTTCAACACAGTGTCGAAAGAATGGTGTGTCGTTC
>JACMIJ010000441.1:0-19490 GCA_014805365.1 Koerneria luziae
ACAACACCGAAAATAGCAACGGGACTGACTTTTGTTCGCCTCGACTCTATGCGACGACGCTGTGTGGTCAAGGTTAGCAAGGGAGGACAGCAGGGAGAGCGGGCGACCGGGTATACGGTAGATGGTGGTGTGATGTCCGACACACGGTTTTGTGGCTGACTGAGCGTACACCGCAATGCGTTGTACTTTGTTTTGTTCAGCACTGAGTAGTACAAAGTAAATAATGTAACGTTCCACCGTTTCGAGGCATTTCGCCTTTGGGGGTCCTCTGACATAACGTTGCATTTTTTTCGGTAGTTTCCGATTTCGGTAGGACTGTTAATACAAAACGACACATTGCGCGAAGGTGTTGCCGGCTTGCTAGCTATTAGACCGTCACCAAAAAGAAATGTTGTGTCATTCTGACGACTGTTGCCCGTAACAACGGATCCTATTAAGAGCGGTAAGACGGTTTAGCACTGAGAATGAGTGTTTTGTAGCTGCACTTATTGTTAGATCTCCGTCTGTTGTACTGTGTATTAGCCTGGCACACATTTCGCAGCACACACAGACAGAAAATTGGCTTTTTTTAAACAAAATAAATGGATTGCAGGCACACCGAGCCATATATTGACTGCTATAGTATGGAACTATAGCGCAGGATCTGCAAATTATGCTCATTGCTAGTACTGTTACTTTCTTTTACTTCAAAGTGGTTTTGCGTTATCATTTATTTCCATAATTGAACATAAAATTGTCGCTGCAAGTGAGCTCTGGCTTTCAATCAGTTACTGAAACATAATAGAGACGTCTCTTACCATGTCGTATGACTATCATAGAAGCCAGCACTTCCTACTCGCAAATAACGCGAGAATGTGAGACAGCCACGTGGTCCAACGTCATACAAAAGTCGAAATGACAATCTCTGGTTCACAAATATTATGCGCTACTTACAATTGGAAAATCTATAACAGTGATACTTTTTGTCTCTACTAAGAATATGCAATTCCCGGTACATGGAAATCTTGAGTTGGACAGGATCCTAATTACAAACTTCTTCACTAACTGTTTTACGAGGGGTGAGGTTTTGTTTTCATAGTACGTGCGGTTTACGATGGAGCTATTTTTACTGTTCTTTGGAACTATAATAAAAAAAGAGTAACAGGAAAGTGGCTCCTGTTGGTATTAACTTTTGTTTTAGCCTTTTATCTCGAAATAACGTTTTATAATCGTTTTCATTATTAGAGAAATGTATTACATACTGTTTCGTCTCGCATAGACCGATTACACAGGCAGGCAGACTAGACTACATTCGCTAACCTGCGTCAGTCATTCGCAGGGAAGTAAGGTTGATCGTATGCAGAATCCTGCATCCTGCAAGGTTCTAGCCATGTCGTTGCTGTTTTTCATGTACAATTGGATAGGCTTTAACAGTAATAATGTTTGTCTCTACTAACAATATGCAATTCGCAGCACATAAAAGGTTAGACAGGATCATACTTGCAAATTTCTTGTTTGCTGTCCTTCATGTCATATGTCATGTCATTGTCATGAAATTGACAAAATGTCATTCGCAAAGATGGAGCTAAGCGTTCTATGGGATTGATATCTTGTATTGTCCAGCAGCACAACTCGATTTGCTTAGTGATTCGTTGCTTTTGAGCTTCATCGATCAGCCAAATATAGGCAGTGCACTGAAACCTTTGATTTTTTTTATGATAGCTTTTTTAGTGTTAGATATACTTGCCATCAGAAACGGTAGATGTATCTGGAATATATTCCCTCACAGAAAAGTGTTCACTGTTTAGTGCTGCAATTCTAATATTTTGAGCTATATGTTACTTATGGTGAATATGCATAACACGGGGAAAATGGAGGTCATAAAGCCTCAAGGCTTTATGACCTCCATATATATTTCTTTAAGGCTAATATATCTTATTGTTAGGGTTATTTTTTTCCTAAGCGGGTTTCTGATATCTCAAAATATGGGTCTCTGTATAATATTTGCTTGATTTTTCTTGGTTAACAGTTTTCGTTGTGATCTGTGTCTTCTGTAACCGTTTCTCTGACATTGTCCATCGCACGGTATAAACACAAACACAAAACTGTTCATTACTGTTTTTTGCTTCAGACATGTCTCCAACACTACAACGCACAAATTTCAAGAGCTTCTGGGATAAGGTTTGTCTTTCAGCCTTATTTATTTTAGAGAAATTAGCATTAAAGTTAGTAGTTGAAAATGATATAGCTACTAGAACTGCAGAATTGTTGCTTATTGTTAGCTCACGCAGTGCTTTTTGTTTCTTGTAAGTTATGGAAGCGACGGTCTTACGCTCAAATATTACTTTTTAAATTAACCGAATAAAGAAAATAAAGAAATATATAGTTCTCATAAGATCTCATTCTGGATATGGTTGAAAGAGTTAATCGATAGAAAGTGAGAACACTGCAATCATTGCTATCCAGCGTTGTGTGAAAACTGCTCGGAAAGAGCTGTTCTGGCTTGGGAAATGGACATAGATCATATGAAAGAAAACGTAAGCTCTTTTAGGACTAATATTCCTATACAATTTACTCTTAGAATCCATTTTGTGCTCTATTTTTACTCAGAAAAGAGGAAGAGACAAGAGAAAACGCAATAAATAGCTTAACTTTGTTATGATTTATAATAATGTAATGTATTTTATTATATTAATCTTTTTCTGAAATAATATTACAACATTCTTTTAGTATTCCGGAAAAGCCGACAACACGGCAATGATGTTGAATCACAACGCGGACGATATCGAAGCCGCTGACCGGGCGGATGTGCTAGGATCCCTTCCTGACATCAAGGGAAAGGACGCTGTCGACGTTGGCGCCGGAATCGGGTAAGCCGCAACGCTTGGCCATGCGTCGCGTACGCGCCTGACAGTCACACAATCGTGACGCTATGAGTCTCCGTGTCTCGAAAAGAACATACGCGTTCATAGTGGTTAGCACCTGCATGAATGCAATATCTCACTCGTATTTTAAACAATAACAGTAACAACGTTGTTTTTCTCTAATAAAAAATAAATTAGTCAGTTAGGGTACATAAAATCGTCATCGCTCATTATAGGGCTCACGAATTTGTCCGATAAGTTAGCAGGCACAAAATGGCTGTGATTACACAGTTATTCGTTGTTAAACGTACACAGTGGTACTCAAATATTCCTGTTAACTATGGCCAAAGACATGTATTCCAATTTTGCTATCGGAACAGTTTATTTTGCATTTTCGTGAGTCTGATACCATGAAGCATACTTTACCATTTACGATATATATGTGCAACTCAAAAGGAATAGGTTGCATTGTAGACGATAAATGTCCCAAACCAGAACTGCTCGCAGAAACTAACCCTCAAATATTGAGTGTTTTAAACACTCATTTTTATGCTCCCCCCTCTGCGTGTGCCATAAACTAGAAGGTGCAAGTGTGCTTGTTCCGTAGAATGTGTGGAAAACAGTCTTTGGGGTTTACGAGGAGCATTCCTAACAATAAGGTGATATCAGAGCGGCGGGCAGCATTCAATGGTTGATGTTTGTTGAAGTGTGCGCTGATTTTTTTTGGCGAAGTGTGGTTCCAAAACAGATTGTGACTCTGCGAGAGTTGTCATTATAAGCACAACGGTTCCAAGCGGTTCCTAGATCTCTGGTTTGAAATTAGCATATTCATTTGACACGTGACACCGCTTCCTTTGCTAAGCGGCAATAGAAATCTCATTGTTCAGCGCGGTTAACAATAGCTAGAACAAAGACATTAGCATAAAATGAAATGCCGCTTTTAACATACGTGTTGAGTTTGTATACGAATGAGATGCAATAGGCCGGTGTTCATAAACCGTTGTGTAAGGTTGAAAAGGGGATGGGAAAGGCTGAGAAGGGAAGCGTTGCCCGCGGCATAGTGGATCGATCTTCGATCAAAATGGAACGGTGTTACATTAGAATGCGCCACAAACTTTTTTTTAAATTGTAGATATATTAATGGTTAACGAGTGATCGCACAAATCATAAGAGCACAAGCATTGAATACAGTTACTATTTATTGTAAGGTTATGGTTTTTTCCCTCATGGAATCGTTCCTTTGTAATAAATGAAATGGAATCGTGCCGGAAGCATCTACATTGTCACAGTGTGATGTGGTAGTATTTACAACAAAAACACCCATCGGAACCCGTTTTGATTCACCTTCCGATCAGACAATCAAAAGAAGTGCACAAACAAGGGTGACGCAAAAATCGAGGCACGCGGGGTAAGAACCACGTGGTCGGAGACAGCGTGTGATGGACGGTGATCACTGGTGTGATCGAAATGATCGGAAGAAAATAGAAGGGAGAGGGGTTTCTCTTCTTCTCACAATTAGAAACAAGCAACGCTCAAAATAGAATGTGAGGTATTTGAATGTTTAGAACACCCCATCTGTTCCTTTATTGAATATTCTTTATTCTTAATTCAATCCGACCAAAGTCACTGGGTAACAGGCAATGACACTGACAGGGGACACTAATTATACAAGATGACAATGGACTTGAACATGCTGACAATAAGTTGCAGCCAGCGCGATTAACGAGCGTTAAAGGGGGTCAGAAACCGTAAATCCTCGGAGGCAAAAACAAACCATTTCCTTATATAGTTGCCCTCCTCACAGAAGTTGCGGGTTGCTTATACACGCCATTCTGCTAACACAGAACAACGGTTTCTGGCCTCCTTTAAGAACATTGCGGCACTAAACAGTAAAGAAAACCTCCCGAAATGTTGAATCTCATGAAGGAGATATAATATACAATGTTTTCGTTAGATACAAAGCTGGTTAATCAAAAAGTATGAAGCTACTAATTCTTCATGAGTTGGTGCATCACAAAAGTTACTATGTATGCACATTCGTTTCTATTCATCCTAGTTCCTTAAAACTGTGAGTCCGCTCCACCTTAGACCCTACGACATGCCACGGATTTCTACCCATTGCATAGATCAACGGTTTAGCACTAAGATGGTCATAAAAAAAACCAGTTAATTTGCTGCGATAACACGCGCTGTTTGTGTGTAGCGGTTTATTGGTTCCGAGACGTTTCGATAGCAGCCGCGGTGTCGTGGACAGGCACTGAAGAGATGCATGGGGTGACCAGAGGGGCAACACTCTTGTTTGACCTATTAATAATATTTGTACATAAACAATATATAGACACTAAGCTACTGTAATATGTTACAACAGTACTGTTTTGGTTTTTAATGTAGTAATACAACAAAAAAACAATACAGGCTTTCCTAGTAATGGTTAGTTGTTTGTATAGTCTAGCTCGAATGTATGGGGTGACTGGTAGGTGAACACTCTTGTTTGACCCGATTGGAGAAGAGAAAGAGACCGGTGTAGGGGGAAGAATTGTACATATAATAATAGAGAGAAAATGCACGTATCATTAATATGAAAAATGTTATTGTTAATGGAAAAATTGTGAACCCGATTAATATTAGTATAAAATTATATTTAAATACATAATTCCGTTTTGTACAAATATTCGACTGCATGTTCAATCTTATTCAAAGTTTTGGCAGTTCTATTTAGTTGGTGCTACTAACAATAAGAAAGTCCTAATAGCTCCTTTGTCCATAATTCACAGTGTGCCGGACCAACAATGCTGTGCAGGCATGATGCTGTTTCACATCGGTGACTAATTCAGTACATTGTGAGGAATAAACAATTAATTGGTCGATTGTGTAGACGGTAGTGGAATCTCTGCATTGTCCGATAAGTGAGAAATACAAAATTGCTGCGTGTAGTCATTTGTTCGTAATGAAATGTTCAATCGCGTACACACAAAACATTGTTCACTATGAGCGAGAACATGTAATTGATTGTTGCTATCGGAACAGTCTATTTTGCATTTTCGTGAGCCTAAGAATATAAGCAGCACCTGTTCAACTCATGCGCTGAACCAGCCACGCTATACGGATGCGAAACATGGGCACTGAGATTCCAAGATCACGATTTCTGAATCAAGCACTCTGGGTGTTTGAATTGTGAAAAACATCTTCAAGCTTCGCGAGTTAACTCCTCGACTCCACGAGTTACTTGCTGATATTAACGAATCAACACCTTCTCTACCTCTATGAGTTAACTCGTCGATTTATTACGGGTTAAAGGTGGCCGGAAACCGTTGTTTTGTGTTAGCAGAACTGTGTGTATAAGAAACCCGCAACTTCTGTGAGGGGGCAACTATATAAGGAAATGGTGCATTTTGCCTCCAAAGATTCACGGTTTCTGGGCCCCTTTAACTCCCCGACTCCACGAGTTAACTCGTCGCTTTTCAGCCGATTCACCACTGTGTTGGCGGAAACCGCGCGATACGTGCTGTCCACGGATTTCATAGATTCGTTCATCAAGAAGAATCAGGAGCGGAACTCGCATCTCGGAAATGTCGACTATCAAGTCGGCGATGCCGTTCACCTCAAGATGGACAAAAACAGGTGTGGCCTTTTGTCCCAAACTTTTCGGTAGTAAGATTAAGAAAGTTCTAGATAAGCAAGATCATAAACAAGAAAGTTTTTTCCGAAACAAAACCTCACAACTTGTGGGGAATACCCAATGAGCTATATATGTTCTGGAAACAAAACTAAAGAGTATTTAAAACACTCAAAATTCAAGGCTAGCGTTTCTGTAACTTCAGTGTCGATATGGTGTTCACGAACTGGCTGATGATGTACATGAGCGATCGCGAGGTGGTCGAGTTCCTCGTCAATGCAATCGAATGGCTGCGACCGGACGGATACATGCATCTTCGCGAGAGTTGCAGTGAACCGTCTACGGGTATGTTTATAATGTATAGGACTCATGAAATTGTAAGATAAATGATACATTCATAGTGCAGTCAATAGTTCGTAGTGAAACGTTCATGTTGACTATGAGCGAAGACATGTGATTGTATGTTACCATCGGAACAGTTTATTTTGCATTTTCGTAAGCCTAACATTATGTACTTGTAGTAATGTTGCACACACACATACATGTCCGCAGTATCACGAAATCTTTCTCTTTTTGCATATGTATGTTTTTGGTACAATGTCTTTTTTTGTGGAAGAGTTCATTTCGATATTATCACACTAATTGTAAGATTACTGTAATTGTCGGTTCAGGACGCGCCGTCTCGAACACTCTGCACACGGCCGATGCCAATCCGACCTCGTATCGATTCTCGTCGCTCTACATCAACATTATTCGGTACCATAGAATACACGTTGGGGCTTAAAGGAGGCCAGAGACCGTTGTTTGTGTTCGTGTTTTGTGTTGTTGTTGTTTTGTGTTCGCAGAAGTACTTACAACAGCCCCGCAACTTCTGTGAGGGGGGCAACTATATAAGGAAATGGTGCTACTTACCTCCGAGGATTCACGGTTTCCGGCCCCCTTTAAAAAAGAAGTAAAGATCTTTGCAAACTGTCTCATTATGATATGTATAATTGTATATTGAGGTATAGTTTTTTGAGGGCTATGAACAAATGAGGGATTAACATCCTCGATTCTGGGTTAACAAAGAAAACCTTCAAGTAAAATTAGTGTATGGGTAGTGTTCAGTGTCATACGATTTATCGAATATTTCAAAATGGAAACGTTTATTGATTAACCAACTACGATAAAATTCGTCTACTATTCGGTCCTAGAGCGATTCGTCATCGCGATGAGACGGGTAAGCTGTGGAAGCTGCGATTGAACTGGTCCTGCTCCGTTCCCACGTATATCCGCAGGATGAACAACTGGCGCCAGGTCCACTGGCTCATGCAGAAGGTTCGATATTACCGTATATTCTTATTGTCAGTGATTGCTAATTGTGTGCATTTGCGCTGTTTTAGCAGTCCTCTAAAGATCTGATTGTTAGAGCAATCATGTGGATGCATAAAAATTGAACAAAGGGAACAAGTTGTTGAGATTATGTTATATTAAGTTTTTCAAAGAATAAACGATTGTTCCATACTATCTGAAATACACTTATTTTCCTCTGAGCATGTGTCATGTTTTTCAGGTGGAAGCAGACAACGAGGACAAGGAACAGACCTTCGACGAACTCCTGGAGCAATTCTCGAACACATGGAACGAGGAACAGAAAATGTGGGACGCGAAGCTGGACAAGGAGGAATTCGTGTGGACCGAACAGGTACTTTTGCGTTTCACAGCAGCCGATATAATAGTTACTTCATTTGTATATATAGACAAAGTTATGTTCAAATGTACAGGATGGTATAGGCATTTCTGGACCGGGGGCGAAAACAATGCACTCAAAACGCTGCAAGTTCTGCGTTTCACAGAGCGTTGTACTATGTTCGAGCTGCCTTTTACTTACTGCATTGCGGGTGTCGTAAGAAAGCTATACAGCACGTACTAATTCTCTGGTCACGGTATGCTAACAATAAGATCTCAAAGTAAAAAAGTCTCAGCCTTGCATATTTCTTTGCTTTTGTCAGAGAAGCCTTTGTAATCGTATGAGACACGGTAGACAGGCGCGTTGTCTAGGGTAAAAATATTTACGATGCTTGAAATTTTGTTTGTTAAATAAAACGCTTGTAAACTCTATACGATTTTTGCCCAACATAAGTTCTAATTTTGTTCTAATCGTGAAACAAATATGTTTGTTTATCCTTCCAGCTCTTCCACCGTGCCCTACTCACCTCGAATCCGGTCTGCTGCCATGTCTTTGATCAGTCTTTCTCCCTCCCAATCCCCCTACCCCAGAAAAGTGCAACTTGTGTTGGTATTATGAAAAAAACTATACATTATACAAACAACATGGCGCCGATTAATATAAGAACCGTCTGGATAAGAACCAAATGAATAAGAACCCTATAACAATGCTCGTTTTTTTATTATCCTTTGTCCGAAGATTCTTATTCATTGTCAGTCGGTTCTTATTCAGGCGGTTCTTATTCTTATCGGCGCCAAAGTAACATGGAAGTTATTGATTGATTTTTTAGCTGATCCATCGTGCATTGCCGGCGTCCAAGTTGGACCGCACGTCGACGCTGTTCGCATACACGCCGCGCAACTCCTCGCCGTTCCTGCACATCAATAGTCACGCGATGGCGGAGAAGTTCGGCGTCAACGTGTGGAATGTCGAACAGCATCCGTACTACTATCGAACATCGCTCACCAAAGCGAATACGCTCAAGGTATGGCATACATGGACAAGGACGTTCCTGCTCAGAGAAAAGTACGCCTCAAATTTTGAGTGTTATAAACACTCTTTAGTGCTTGAGTGTTTTAAACACTCATTTTTTCGATAGGATTGTGAAATACTTAACACTGAAAAAATGAGTGTTTTAAACACTCAAGCCTTATTCAGGCTTATTTGAGGCTTTTTTTCTATGAGTGGGAACGTAGGGTCACCCCTCATTTGTTTACTTGTCTGTGTAAAGCACCCCGCGAACAGGAACGTGCCTGTCCATGTATGACGTAAGGGCTTCATTTCATTATATTAGTTCTGCGATCATTCACTAGTATACCTATTGGTAAAGGTCAACGATACCAGGGTAAGGGTACAGTTAGCATTTACCAGTGGGTACACTAGTAAATACACATACTAATTGTAAAACATAGGTATTATGTTCCCGTTTCGTTCCTAAGGTACCCAGTGGACCGCTTCGAGTTGACTTTGGTGCACTACCGACAGTGTTGCGTGGACACTCTGGAAGATTGAAATCGTGTTTACCCTGTGCTAACCACTATGCTCGTGGGCTTATATACACATATTACAACAGAAATGAGATTTTTTAATTCAATAACTCGTGTATTGCAGGATCAACGAGTCCGCTTCGCGTGGCACGAGACTCTCGACTCGTCGATCGACTATTGGCACGCGAAGAAGGCCGTCTTCGATGCCTTCGTCGGCACGGAGGTTCTCGCGACCGTCAGGGACGGAGAGGTCAAGCGAATCCCGGTACGCATGATTCTTGTCTAATCCAAAGATCTATTTAAAGGGGGCCAGAAACCGTCAGTTCACCGAGGAATCTGCTTATGTGTATTCCCTGAACACAAAAGTGGCTGGTCAATAAAACACTCATTATGAACACATTTTTTACGAATGAAATGACGATTTCCGGCTTCCTTTAATTACTAACTACTAATTATTTTTACTATTTATGTACTTTGCTTTACTTAATTATATTTGAGAGGATCAGTCATCCAGATCATATCATGCAAGAACGAAACCAGAACACTGCGGCGTATTTTCACGAAATGTGTATATGTTTGCTTTTTCAGAGCATTCTTGTCGAAGATGCACCTGTGGTCCTGTTGGAACCCGTTAAAGATTTCGATGAACCGGAGCTCATAAAGGTAGGGTATTTTGTTTTACCTGTTGCTTTTACCGGTTTACAGTAACTGATATGAATATGAGAACAAAACTATCGAATTCACATTTGAGGCCTGCTGAAATAATGATCCAGTTCCTCAGTATGATGTGTCGAATATCCCAATCGAAAGTTTCTTCTTAGCTGATACTCAATAACATTTTGTTCAACAGCAATTTATTATTCTTATTGTTAGGATCCTATTCACTAAATGTTGAAAGTTACATAGAACACATGAATTATGGGGCAATGGCAACAATAGGTTTAATTTTTTTACTTTAGAAGCTTGAAATGTTCGGTTTCAACTCGGTGAAGGTGGAGGACGTGACAGATGACGCCGAGCGCCTTATTACCGAGTACCATACGGCGCATGATCTGGTTGGTCCTTCTTTGTCTTGCTTTTTGCTTCTTTTTAATTGACGTGTCTTTCTTACAATTAGTTGTTCTAATTATCTTTCTTGTCTATATCTTGCAACTTTAGATTACATCCAATTTATAGCTATTTTTGGGTAAGAATTAGAGGCGTAGGCGCTACTTTTAAATAAAAATAGCATTGAGCTTTACAAATAGATACATCATTTGCATCTTTTGACAATGAGATATTCAAGAGCACAAAGATCATATAGGCATAAAAAGGCGCGAAAACAACTGATTACAAATGCTGTGTATAAAGATGTTGCCATAGATGACCAAATAATCAATACGTAAATTAACAAAGTTTATATACTTTCAGCCAGCGGAACCGAAGGCAGTTGGCATCAAATGGATTCTAATCAATTGCCGGTCATAGACAAGGACCGACAGCATCCCTGTTATTGTAAATAATCCGTTACATATGTATTAAAATTATACATAAAAAGCGTTCCCGTTAGACGATAATTGTACGGTATTGATTGATGCATATACGGTATAAAGAAAGATAACCTTCAACAGTTAATATACCGCAAACAACGAAGCCGAACAACGAAGTTCACTGTGATCACACACCCACAGATAACAGAAGATAACAACAAACACAGAGAAGATATTTTCGCTATTGACAGACTGTCGAGCACATTTGGCACAGTTCGTATTGATTAGCTTAATAATAGCTGTTACGTTAAGAGTGCATTAGAAAACACTTGCAAAAAGAGTAAAAGCTCAAAAGTTACCAGGCCAACTGTACAAGTACAGCCAAAAGTACTGCCTTCAAGAAGAACTGCATTTCAAGATTTTTTGACCTCTTCCAGAATTCGAACCCTTGGTCTATCTCAGCCCCCCCCCGACCCGGAATGAGAGATCGGACGGTGGCTGAGAGCGGTCTCTCTTTTCTCCGTAATTGCTCCCAGTGGGCACAGCTCTCTCGCCTATCCATACAATGCTGCAGTTGTCCTAGACTGACTTTAAAATGCGGCTTTTTGATACAAAAACGTGAAATATAAACTTTTTGTGACATTAGCAACGTCTGAATTGAATCTATTAGTTATTATTGTTAGGTCATAGCCCGTACGATTCACCATTGCCCATGATATATATTGTGCATTCGAAAGGCATTCAAATTCAACACAGTACAGTTGAGAATCCTGGCCATGAAATCTTATTGTTAGACTGAAAGAGCACATTTGGAACACCTCGTCTTGATTAGCTACTCAGAAAGAGCTGCTATGATGAGAGTGGTTTACCCGTGTAAAAGTTACAAAAGCTCAAAAGAGTTCAGGCCAGTTGTACAAGTACCCACAAACTTGCTGCTTTGAAGACGAACAACATAACAGGTATTTCCTGTCCCATTCAGGTATTCGAACCCTTGGTCTGCTCCAGCTTCACATAACTCGGAAAGACAGATCGGACGCTGGCTGAGAGAGATCGACTATTATCTCTCTGCTGAAGAGGTCACCCACAGCTGTCTCGCCTACGCTGATAATTCTGCCTGCAGCTTACCAAAGCATCGACACAACACTAACGCAGTACAATATGAGAATTCCAAACGTTAAATCTTATTGTTAGGATGACTAGTGGCACACTTCGAATTGATTATCTTCAAGGAATGATGGGAGTACATTCGAAAACATACATATGCTGCTTTAATTCATAACTGTAACTTTGAGGTTCTCTTTCATCATGTAACATTGCATATGTGACACATGTCGTATTACTTAGCTTCGAAGAAAGAGCTGCAATGATGAATGTTTTACTTGTGCAAAAGTTGCAAAACCTGCAAGGTTTTCAGGCCAGTAGTACAAGTACTCTGAAAAATGCTGAGTGGAGGAAGAACTGCATTTCAAGTATTTTGTGTCCTATGCTCTGGTATTCGAACTCTTGGTCTGTTCCAGCTTCTGCAAACCCGGAAAAACAGATCGGACGGTGGTTAGAGAGATCGATTATGTTTTCTCTGTTGAAGAGGTCATCCATCCCAGTTGGCACAGCTCACTCGCTTAAACTGTGACAGTGCTTACCTAGGGATGAATATTGGTTTTGTTGTTGTTATTAATACGAGAAATATAAACTCTTCCTGACATTTGCAACACGTGAATGGCACATAGTTCTTATTATTAGCATGTAATTCACACGATTTATTATTGCCCATTATATATACTGTGCATTCGGAACAAATAAAATACCGACTCAGCAGAAAAGAATTCCAGAAACAATATCCTACTGGCCTGTTGTTGAGTAAATTTGACACAGTTCGTATTGATTAGCTTCAAAGAAACAGCTGATATGGTGAAAGCGCTTAAGAGAACTCTTGTAAAAAGAGCAAAAACTTTCAATGCCACAGACCAGCTGTGCTAGTACTGTCAAAGTTGCTGCTTTCAAGAAGAACAACATTTCAAGAATTTTGAGTTCTCCGAAGGTATTCGAACCCTTGATTTGCCCCAGTGCTCCCTAACCCGGAATGACAGATCGGACGGTGGCTAACAATAAGAGAGTTCTATGTTTTCTCCCTTGAAGAGATCACTCATTGGGGGGGCAGTGGGCACAACTCTCATTCGGAAAGCACACAAAGCAAAAACGGTACAATTGAGACACCCAGCCATCAAGTCTTATGGTTAGATTCACAAAGCATATTTGGCACGATTCCTACTGCCTGCTTGAAGGAAAGAGCTGCAAGCTGCAATTGTGCAGCTACAAGACGGAGCTATTACATCTTATTGTATCGCTGGTAATGCTGCATTCCTAATTGTGAGCTTGATTCTGAGTTTCTTCTCATAATTTTATTGTTGCATCAAACACAGCTCCTGTCTTCTTTGTGCTATGAAAATAACAGAAGATTGCAAAGGATCGATATGGACAATGGTCCGTTGCGTGACTGACACCTAGCAGAAATAAAGCATAGTGTATCACAAATAAACTTTGCTTTTGTTTAAGCTGCAGTTAAAGGAGGCCGGAAACCGTCATTTCATTCGCAGTGAAATGTGTTCATAATGAGTGTTTTTTTTACTACTTCAGGGAATACACATAAGCAAATTCGGTGTTTTATTATACTTTTGATAGTTAAAGTCGTTGCATCCAATAGCTGGATTTTTCTAACAATAAGATTACATACTTTTTCATTTTTTTGCTGCAGCCCTTATTTGTGTTGTGAACTGTATCGGGTTTCGATTAAGTAACTTCTTGAACATAGTTAATCGTAACTTCCGGTCACAAATGTACATTTCCCTGCAAAAAGGGAAATGTAAAAAAAACATAAAGTAAGACGTCAAATTGCTCACCGAAAATACTCCTCCACTTTGAAGGTTTTATTCACTATTTCCTGCTGTCATAAACCCCTATTTTTTGAATTGAATGTTGTTTATAGTCAGCAACTTTAACATGGTAGGAAGTGAGAGTCATAAACCATCAAGCACCTTTCAGGCTTATTTGAGGGTTGTTTTTTTTTTTCGCTGAATAGGTACTGTTGACCGACTGGAAGCAACATTATGTGTAAAATAGTGCATTGTATTGTACAAAGTAAGAGTCAAGTATGATTTGTCCCATTATACATATCCTGTGGTCGAAACAAGACTGGTTGGTCCCGTTGCTCTCTTCTAGTGGATTCCATGTTTTTTTCCGCAATGCTCACTTTACTTCATAGACAATTAATTTTAATTATATTATGATACGTAGATCCGGATTGGATTGAATGAAGCCGCCCCCCCCCTTGGGGCTCGTGGACATCACACGTTCGACAATTATAAGGAAGATGACAGATCAATTTGGTCTGCCTAAGGCAAAGTCCTGGCCCTCTTTGGACTCTCCGCAGGCGAAGCGCCTTCTCAGAAAAAAACCTCACATTTCGAGTGTTTTAAACTTGAGTATTTATAACACTGAAATAGAAATACTAATTACGCTATAGAAAATGGATATCTTAAGCGAACCAGCACTGTTGGGGGTATATGTATGATTCTTATTCTTGTCTGAGTGAAGTGAAAAAGTGGTATGTAAAACAACGGCAGCATTAATAGTACTGAGTTACTAATTGTAAGAGTAAGGGTTTGGGGGAACGGCAACATACACACATGTGCATAGACAGGAAGTGATTTTTCTCAATAGGGCAGAATATTTGCTGCATTTGCTACCATTCATGGCGGTTATTAGATTGCATCCCACCACTTTCTTTTCGGTTTATCGCAGAAGGGGTCCGCATCGTGTTATATTATAGCTGAGAAAGATGTCTGGTTTGGTCTCGAAGCAGCTTGAGTTCGAAGCGTTCAAAAGCCGTTTTTTCTAGTTCGTCGAAGTAATCTTTACACTTTGAGTTCGGCTGACATACTACTTTATCTTTATTCATATCTCCAAGGCATTTGGTTACTCACTGTAGTACTGCAGTGTTATAAACCCTCCTTTTTTTGAACTGAATGTAGTTTATAATCAGCATTTTTAACAGGGGATAAAATGCTGATTATAAACCCTCAAGCACCTTTCGGGCTCATTCGAGGGTTATTTTGCTCTGTCAAGACGGTAAAGCTTTCGTAGGTCTCAAATATGCACATTCGTTTGGTATGAAGTCAATTTCAAGATAAAGTGAGGTGTTCAAAATGACAATTTTTAATGACATTTTTTTGCCACCACAGAGTTGTGCATTCCACATCGCAGGCACTCATGCGGAAATCGCGTTGTTTATCGCTTCCTTCCTCCTTTGCTGTTGTGTTCTTTCACTTGCAAGCTGCTGTTCCTATCGCATTTCTGACATGTTAACTTAATATAAGTACTAAGATAATGACACTCATCTTGCAACATTTAGTGCTTTGCTAAAACTAACAATACCCTATACATATTTTATTTTCACAGAAAACTAGAAGTCAAAAATCAAGTGTTTTAAACACTAGAGCATTATTAAGGCTTATTTCTCTAACAATAAGAATATACATAATTTCCTTTCCAAAACTCGAATAGCTGTTCCACTGATGTGGACCCACCGTATACTTATGGCTTCTCAGTCACTTTTAGCTGCTTCTTTCAATTACATCGTGGTTGCACTCGGTCTCATCATTGTAAGGTTTCCTTCTTTCGGCGAAGCCGTTCTGGAGAACCCAGCTGTTTCACATGCTGTTATGTCGTGATTCATCATCGGACGTTGCCTGTTTTCCTCGACAAACAGATGATCTCTGATATACTCTTGTACGTAATACTTTTTTTTTCAATTTTTGAAGCTTATTTTTATTCTTTGCTCAAAACATTATCAGCCGTTTGTATGATGCTTCTGTCATAATAGAGCTTCCGTATTCCCGTTTTCTTTCTGTGAGTCTAAAAACAACATGTCATTGCATGTTGCTTCCGGCGATCTACAGTACCTAATTTGCATACTCTAGCAAAGGATTGATTCGCTATGACAAAAGGATATTCAAATTTGAGTTCAGCGGAGCTTGCATCATCTTATTGTTAGCATAATGTGATGTTGCAGGCGCCAATGTCTGTATCGACTTGAAGACATTTCATATATGATGAAGGCACTTTCTGACATGCTGCTTTATCGCTTGAATATGATAATTTGATCTCTCTGATAGTGTATCCAAGCATATCCAAGCGATAAATGCTGACCATGCAGTGGGTTAAATAAACTTAATTATGAATGTAAGCTTAAATAACATATTCCTGTTCATGTTCCAGATCAGTCTTCGTGTTCTGTGTGTTCTCTGCGTGATATTCGTTCCTTTGCTGCTGCACAACATTCCTGTTCATAAGTGCGTTTAGTCGCTCGTTAGCTGCGTATTTTTCCCCCGCTTAGTGATAGTATTCTGAGATGAAAGCAACTTGGGCACCAATTTTTATCAGAAGATCAAATGGAATAATGTATCTGTATGATGTTTTTTTGCAATGCAAGATACAGCCAACAGTATATTGCTTCCGCCGGTTCACAGTACAGTATTCTAGTCTACAGTACAATATGTTTTTGTTCGACGGGGTCTTCAGTACAGCATGCCTTTGTTACTGTGTTGGATACAATAACAAGGGCATTCACTATCTAGAACAAAGGCATATCCCAATTTGAGACCGGCGATTGCTCCGTTGCCCCTCATTGTACCGGATCCTCTTTTTCGACCAGTTCCTTCTGTAATTGACACTAGAGCGTGAAATGTCACGCCCTTGCGCTTTCTAGAGCTTTTCCAAATCTCGTACATGCCAAAGTGGAAATATAATGGCGAAGGGGCTCTCGCACAGATTGTTTTGCTCGTAGTTGGGGAATAATTAGCTGCCCCGGAGTGCATCTTTCTAACCCCCGTTGTTTTCCGTTTCCAAGCCATATTATAACAGCCGAGGTGTTTATGGCAAGCAAAAAATGAATTTTCTAGATAGCAGTGGTTGTGAACAGAAACCTTGAACATTCATATTTCCACCAGGGCCATTGAAATACCTACACGGGCAAGAGTTGTGCTCCACTACAAAGAATCTGAAGTTCGAGAACCGAGGAGGATTTGAATTATCTCAAGAGCATCACAATGAATCAGTGCATTATTTGTGAATAGAAAGGAGTACGAAACAAGGCTAGTTAAGATGTCCTCTGCGGACCCACGCGAGTATCAGCTTTATTTTGCTATAAGCAACATCATCTCAGATCTTTTATTGTTCTTCTTTCGTGTAATAATATGTTTATATTTTTAAAATAAAAATATACATATATTTTGAAACTTCCCTGCTTTGAACGCATATCGAACAAAAGAGCGCACTGGTCTCGGATTTTTCATATATTTACGTAGTCCTTCATCTACCATAGGTTAGTCGTCATAACTTTTGTTTGGTCTCACATAATAATTGCGATTCGGTGAAATATCAACAAATATGGAACTAATTAGACGAGGAGGGGGGGGGGGTTTCCCAGAACTCGTGGCGCGTGTTTGTGGTGAGGAACTGTGTGCTGTGCACTTTAGACTATGAATATTGTTGTAAGAAGGTTAATACCTAAAACTGGATAACTTTTAGAATACCTGATTCGGTTTGCACAGCGTTTCATGACCGCCGATCTGATACACCTAATTTGAAAACAAAGGAACAAAGACATGTAGAAAAGAGTAATGGGAAAACGTAACAATAAGATGTGAACACATACGGTCGGATCCCTTTCTGACTATGGTCATTAGCACAGAATGGAGACAGACATGTATATGAATAGTATATTAGTTTATAACTAATATACTATTGATATATACATATATCATAATATATAAGTGAGTCGTATTTGTTCATCTTGCTATAACATTATTTTTCGGGCACTACCACATGATGATGTGCTTGAGCATATATAGGCTTATTGAACGCATGATGTTTTGAATCTATGCAGACCAATATTTGTAACACAGACTATGCTGCATAGTTGGCAATAGTGCCAACAACACGGCCAACTTCACAACTGCCACTCTAGATGGGGCGATCCTAAAAGCGCACAAGTCATAAGCGCACAAGCATATATTTCTGTCAGTAAACTACCAATTGCCATACCTTTTGGCATTCGATCAAAAATAGAGCATAACTTGAGATTCCGGCTGAAATACAGCTACCATTTATCCTAAGGAACAAGTTATGATTTGTGCGCAAGTGATTTTGTGCGCATATGGGATCGTCCCCTCTAGATACCTCACGTGTACTGATCTATATCTAGGGAAACACTAAAAAAAACAAACGTATTTGGCTTGAATTTTTGGCGCGAATAAAATACATTCAAAACGCTGTGAGAACCAGTTTCGTTTTGCCCTTTGCGATTAAATCAGTAGAACTTTTCTCGAAAAAGGAACACTCTTACTACTTTCCCAGAATCTTATCATGATATATTCGCAAGTATTTGCTGGCTGAAATACTTTTTTTGCTGTAATGTACATTTTGCGGTAATCAAATGGTTCCGTAAAAATTATCGCTTCAATTTGCCGCCGATTTCCTGCTTCTTTTCCGGTGGTATTCTGGAATATTCCTGGTTCGAGCGGGGGTTAGCTGGTCAGGCGATTTTACATTACTAATAATAAGAAGTTCCTTTGTTCTTGTGAAAGAAGTCTTTGCAGTCGCATGCAAAGGGGTACTGTAGACCTCTGGAAGCTGTGCTCCGGCTTTCACTTTGTATGTGTTCTTGCTTGTCTTGCTTTCAATTTGTTTTGATTTCCTCATTTATTCAACATTTCCATTGAAGTACAAGGTATAAGTGGGTTGGAATGTTTGTTATCTTAGAAGAATCATCCTTGAAACGTAAAACCGCCGCAATATTGACTGAAGGAACCGATTGTAGTACTGAAAATTGCGCCGCGCGCAATAAACGGCAGTCGGTTTCTCTTGTATACTGATGGACGCGGGTATTGTTCTAATTGTAAGATAATAAGCCAAGCAAGTATGCATTGATAGGTAATTTTTCCGACTAAAAAAACCAGGTATAGGTTACTATGTCATAGGGTTTTGAATCTCACATTGATCCGAAGACATCTATATCCCCCTGCGCGCCGAAGGCGCGCAGGGGTTTTGTTTTCGTCATTTGTTTGTCTTTTGATGATCTCTTTGTCTAGATATGCAAAATAAAGTTACTATATCGTAAGACGGCGCCGTCCAATATAAGAACCACCTGGATAAGAACCCTAGAACAATGCTCGCTAATTTGATTATCCTTCATTCATCATCATTTATCTTTACAGTAGCGTAAAGCACATAGCATACATAATAACAGGCAACATGGCACTTATATTATTATCAAAGTTAGGTTATAATGAAAGAAAGAAAAATGTGAAA
>JACMIJ010000442.1:0-19438 GCA_014805365.1 Koerneria luziae
ATGACGAATTCGTCGAAACTCCCGAGAAGAAGAAGAAACACAAGGAACAACAGAACAAAACACCAGAGAAGGTATGATCTCTATGAGTCGTCTTCTAACCATACATTGGGTTGTCTTTGAGGAATTAGACTGCTTAAGATAGATTTTACTGATTCCAGTATTAGTCATCGTTGAATCACGTAAATAATAATGCTACATACTACATGCATACTACATGCAACATATACTATTCGATGCATACTACATATATATAATATATTCTGTAAGCTGCTGACAGCGAACACCATGTGAAGAATATTCACCCAGATGCGAGATAACAATTTTATGTAATGATTTGTAGGACTCCTGATAGAGATCGATAAAAAAAATTACCAATGATCTTGAGCGATCCATCCGGTCGGAACTCCCCGATGTCTCCGGTGCAGAAGTATCGGCGGCCATTCCGGATGACGAAGTCCTCCTTCGTCTTCTCCGGATTCTTGTAGTAGCCGAGTGCCACTTGCGCACCTCCGATCAGAATCTCTCCTTGCGGAGCGGCGTTCAGTGGCGAGTATCCAGCTGAAAAAAGGCAAGATTACTTTGAACGTGTTACTAAGCTTAAGGTTATCAAGCATAGCTCGAATACTTGAAGCAAAACTAATGCGAAGATTGAAAGGTCCATCTACCTTCTTTCCACTCTTCGAGAAGGATCTCGGCACAGGCGAGTGGTGGTCCGACGGATCCGGTGCTCAGATCATCAGCTGAACAATTACAATGTTTTTGTAATTGTTTTTTTTTCAATGTCTTTTATACATATCTTTCTGACCCTTTTAGTCATAGTATTAGTTAATTCGAAGATGGTAAAACAATGCTATTAATGTCTTAAGCTTTTTTGTCTTAAGCTTTTTTAATTAGTCGGATAAATGTTTTGTTACAACATCCAAGTGACAACGAATCTTGTTGCCACAGCATGTTGCGTACCATCAGCGACGGTTCCTCCTCCACACGTCTCGGTGAGTCCGTATCCTTGGATGACGGGACAGCAGAAGCAGATGTTCATGAATCGCTGAGTTTCGGCCGACAGCGGTGCTCCTCCGGACAACACCGTGCGCACCTTTCCACCGAGCAGCTTGCCGATGCGGTTGAACACCAATCTGCAATAATCAGAAATTGATCAAATATCACAAAAGATTGATCACAGCGTGCACTCAGAGTATATTGTCACTCTTATCAGATAATGTCAAGAACGGGAGTTTTACTAAAGGTTTATCATCAATATCGTAGGCTTCTCATGTTAACTACTTTGATAACAACTAGTATATTTTGTAGTATTATATAATCATGTCGCATTTTACCATGAGCTTAAGAAAAATAGAAAAAAAGCATACTTGTTGAGAATGACACTTGAGTATCCCTCCTCGTACCGGGATCGCTTCCTCTCGTAGCACGTCATGAACATCTCGCGGAACAACACCGAATTCGAGTTCACTTCGGCGATGACCGCCTTGTAGATACGATCCATCACAGCCTGCAGAATATTTCAATTCTTTAAAATTACTGAAATATCGAAACAAAATTTAACTTATCCAATGAGGGCAAAAATGCGATCTAGGATACCACACACTACTTTCTTAGCTCCGTGTTGATAAATGTAGTAGCATGGCTTCCATAGCACTGCGACAAAACCAGTAGGCTTTTGTCGCAGTGCTATGGAATTTCAGTGGAATTTCCTTGTACTTACTGGTAGCACATTGTTATTTCCAACCGGTGCTGTTATACATAATGCACAAGTTGCCATGAAAATTATTTTATATGAGGTAAAAATAACATACCGGCACACAGCACATGAGTGTTGGCTGGAGTGCGTAGCAGTCTCCATGTGCGCCCTTCTTGATCTTCGGCGCCCGATCGAAGAGTGTCTGTGCCGAGGAGTAGCCGATCCTCGTTCCCTTCGAGAAGCACACGATCTCGGCGCACACCTCGAGGATATGGGCGAGCGGGAGATAGCCGATGAACGTGTCATGCTCACTGAAAATAGGGTCATTCAGTATACCCGAGAAAGCTAATAATCTAGCGTAGGTATACCATCGCTTCCATGAAGAAGGCTCCCAACATTATTCCTCATTTTGAGCACGAAAGCATTCTTGTCCCTCACATTAGAATATGTCCTGCATTTTCTTTTTCTGTGCTTTATCACTCTTTCAAAACCTCGACTACCCACTCTACACCTCCTCTGGAATACAGGCTTTGAATAAAGAAAAAAGGAAACAATGGTTTCCACCCTATTCATCGCGTAGTTCCCATCACCACTGATCACTGTCCCAGACACTTCAATGTCTCTAGCATTGCAAATTGCTGCTCTTGCACAACAATGCCTGTTAGACGGAAAACAACCATACATCGACGTTTCACGTTTGTATTTTGAAAACGGGGTGACACTCTGTGATGATGCTAGAAATGGAGTGCGTGTGGAAAATTTAGGCTCACAAACATGTTGCTAACAGTGCCAATATTTCCGAAAACGGGTTACTCCGGCCTTATCAATAGCATTGTTGTCGATGTATGAGAAGACAGGGTCCAAACACTCAAAGTAAATTATTCGTGGTTCCCCTGTACCCGTGATAACACCCGAGGAGACATCGTCCCCGGAGGTGACGTTTGTCGATGATTTTGTTATTGCTGTGTTACTGCAGCCTGCAGTTCCCAACTCTCATGATCAATCCCTCTGCTTCTCTGCCGCTCTCCTCGTCTTGCGCGCTCTCTCGACGCGGTCTCTTCAAAGATGACGCTGATACAGGGCAAAGTATGCGGGCGCCGTCACGCGGTGCTTGCACCCTTCTTTTTCCGTTTTTCTCTCTTTCTTTTCTCATTCGTCTCTCCCATTGTTGAGTCATTACAGCGGCTGAAGCTGCGTAGGTACTGGAAGCAGTTGCCACCCCGGAGGCGATGAAAGAGTTCCACACGGGTCGATGGCTACAGGGTGTTCGGGAGGAATTGAACGAACTTTGAAGCATGAAAATCGCATCAAAAAAACATTCAACAGTCTAGAACTCCAGGGAAGCATAGGAGTCAAGTTTCTGTCTATCCTTTCAAGATGTATCCACATATTTCTTCTTCGACCATTCAGAATATTTTGCTGTACAACTTCACAAGAGTCAAATGTGAGAGAACGTAAATCCTCAACGAACACATAGTGTGCTCTTATGAGAACTACATGATTTCTTTTGCATATTGCATAGTCCTTAAGAATCCCCCAGAAGAACCAGATCACCCCGAGTGCTCGTCGTGATATTTTCTTCCCCCGGAAACTTGCAGCAAGTGCGGTGGTGGTGGCCATGTGTCCCCGCCGACTGAGGAATGCCATCACCATGATGAACCAACATGTTTGTTGGCTACACAACACGATGAAAAAAAGCCCAGAGACCACGACTATGGATGATGATCAGTCAGTCACTATCATCAACACACAAAAAACATCCCGCTCACTGCTGAGGTACTGCTCAACAAACATCGTTAAAGAGACACTTTCGATTTTTACAGGCGATAGGACAAAGTATATCGGCGGCAGCTCAACCAACACCACAGCGGAAACTCTCTAGAACAACAGTGCAAGTTGAAGTGTTTGAATCATTGACAGAAAACCAGCTAGCCCTTTTCATTGTTTTGAAATCTTACCAACGGTTACACAGTTACCCAAGTTGAGTGCTACATAATGCAACGGTTTTCACACAAGATGAAATTCAATAAAGCTGTTCTCATGTGGGGCTTTTGTGCACAGAGCAACTAGTCCCAACACCAGGATGAAGGTAGCCGAATGCTCTGCATTATTATAAATCCAGTTTTAAAACCCACTTGACGGGAATCATGAGGCTCTGCGCGGCCGAGGCAGCGACGATATTCGCGTGCGTGATCATAACGCCTTTCGGGTTTCCGGTCGTGCCCGATGTGTACATGGTCATCGCCAGATCCTCCGGCTTCGATTTCAACTCCACCTCGAATTCTGAAACAAAGACCGCGTAAAACCCAAAATTTGCGTCGTTTTAATTACATTATTATTCTTTTCCGATACGTGATGAACTCTGATTTTATATCGTTGGTGATAGGTTTACATTGGACATACTGTTGCAAGTAGTATGGCATAAATATAGCAGAAATGCGAAATTTAGACACGTTACGTATTTGCATAAGTAAACTACGATCAAAAACGGTCTTTCAAGGTTTTTTTGCAGAAGTTAAAGAAGACCAACCATTATCAGCGTACGAGATGAGTTCCTCGAAGGACAGCAGGCGTCCGGTGCCGTTGTACTGAATCTTCGCATCGCGCTCCTTCGGATCCGGGCTGAGGAAGTAGATGATGTTCTTGATGCGGGCGCCGTTTTGAATCGCCTTGAACACCTGAAACACCTCTCATTTTCACTCGTGTATCAAATACTACCAGAGTGTCCAAGCAGAACGAAACCAAAACATCCATAAACAAGCTGGAAACAACTGGAACCGGGTTCCAGAAAGTTCTTAAATTTTTTTCAAATGGTGTGAAATTGTTCCACAAGTGCACTCACCGGGATACTGTGGAATTGCACCAACACACGCAAATAAAATATCAGTGTTTTGTTTTTATATTTTGTTTTAAGCTATTAGTTACGTAGTAGTACTTGTGTGGACTGACCTTGGGCAGGAGTTGGTGGCTGGTGAAGATGGTCTCGGCATCGACCTCCTTGATGGCGAACTCGACAGCTTCCTCTCCGAGAGTTGCATAGACGGTTACAACTGTAAATAGTATGTTATGCTTCTTATTCTTCTTACTACTTCGTGTACAACTTACTAGTATACTTCTTACTACTTATACTACTTTGACACTAAGTTAACAAATTCATTCATTGTGTTATTGAACCCGGTACTTCCGATCTCACTCAGCACATGATGTTTTCGCTTTGCAATGACCAATTGCTACGTGAGTTCATCTTCCACTCAGACACCTCCTGCTGTGCAATTTTGTTACTTGGTAGTGTAAACATTATGCGAACTGATAACTCGCACCATCAATCGTCTACGTAGACGTCAACAAGTAGTGAAGACTGTGTTTTGTTGAGGTTGATGGATTCTCGTTAAATTTTTTTGGCATTTCTTTCTCCGTACCGCGCTGCAGGCTATGAAGCCTACGGGGGTAACTTACTTTACTGTCTATGCTGTTTTTGCTGCATTTGCGAGTTGTTTAAACATTAGAAAGATCGATGTTAGCTCACTGGGAAATTGTCTCTGGTTCTCTTAATGCTCGGTAACTGTTACTGTTTTGGTCTATATGTGTTTAGAATTGAAAAAGAAGTGGAAAGTGTTGTGTTGTTTTTTATGGTGCAAAACATGTCCAAGGACTTACTAGGGAAGTTCCTCTTGAAGCAAGCAAGCGCCGTGGTCATCCAATCCTCACGCGTATCGGCGAAAATGACAACATGTTCCTTCTGCTTGTGTCCGATGTTCGTGAGTCCGGAACCGACGAGATTCACGCGCTCGTTGACCTCGTTGAACGAACGCCAGTGGTAGTCACCGAGCACCCACTGAAACGAGAATGTTACTATGTAGTTACAAACGTTCTCATGTTAATAGTAACGCACTACATCAAAGATAACAAACCATTTACTGATACAGCTTATGGTATGCTCTAAGATATTTTCCTTTCGGTTAACACGAGTGTACTACTTGGATTATTAGCTACTGGCAGCATGTTCTTGTGTGTATACCTTCTCGAAGATCTTTCCATTAGGTTGTCTCTCCTTCTCGGCCTCGAGCAATTCGCGCGTACCGAAGCAGTCCTTGTCTCCGAAACGGCTGAAACCATGGGATGGATAAGGTGGAATAGAACTCAGACCTAACATACATTACCAAACAACCACTTTTTGCTCAGATAGTGCACTGTTCACTAATAAACATGTAAACACCTCCATAGAGATTGTCCACTCATCCCCTAACTGAATAGATTGAACCTACTTGACGGCATCCATCCAGATCTCGGCGATTGTGGTCACTCCGGGCTTCGGGATGGTCATCAGGTCGGCGCCCTCGAGCTGCAGCGTCCGCCATGGGGTGGTCGGATCTCCCTTCACAACCGGCGCGGCCTGAAGGAAAGAAGTTACATGAGATTCAAGAAAAGTACTCGGGCTGGGGGACAAGCTATAGTGTACCGAAATCCTGGGACGCTAGATTCGAGAGTTTGTTGCTCTACATGAGATTCATCGGCAGCTTCATTCAAAGTAACAAGTAAAGTAAGGTTCTCCCACATCAAGGCCTGATAGCCTACAGAAAGGGACAAGAGAATAGACGTTGCAGTGCATTGCCAAACCATCTCGTCAGGCCGTTATCTTATCCTATGTGGTATGTGGCTAAGATTCATTCTCCCGAAGATTCTTACATATTTTGCTTCCTTTTTTTTCGGCCACTACATATTGCTTGACCACGGGACCATTCATTGTGACTGTTTAATGTGTCATGCAACATGACATAAGCCTAATGTCAATCAGCTGATTTGTATTTTGCAATACTATCGGGATAATTGCTGAGTGTCTTTGTGCTTTGTAAACAAGTCATGCATAGAATGGGCACCGATCGTGGTGGGACCATATTTTCTGGTACAGAGATGCAGCTCGCCGTTGTTTCAGCAGGTTTTCGCGTATGAAGTTTGCTCGAAAGTTGCTCCACTACAAAATAATGAGGAAGCGCGTCAGAAAACACATGTCTTGTGATGTACACGACACGTGAGCGTACCTGGCGTGATCCAAGCAATGGGATGCAAATCTCTTAAGCTACAATTTCCACAAATTGTATGAAAACTTGGTAGTCACGCTTATATTCGTGGACAGCAACTATCGTTTGACTTCTTATATGAACACTGTTGCTTTGTTTCAAGAAGCTTACCGTTAGTACCCAGTCGAAGACTCTAAGATAGTCATTAAGATAGCCATTACCGATGCCTATGCCCACTCTTTGGCAAAAAGTGTAATAACGACAGTCGAGAGAGTTTCTCTCAAGAACAATCTGCCGACCGATATCCCATTACTGATATGGCCAGCTCAAGGACATACCACAAAACGCGAATGGCGTGTTTCTTTTTTTTTGCATGTGGCATTCTTTGGGCAAGCGCAATTGCACAGCATTGTTCACTTAGAAACTAAAACTCTATCAGTCATAAGGTATTAAGTTAAGCTATAAGGTTATAAGGTATTCGTTAATAAGGTATGGTTTGGAAAACTGAAACATATCTGTTTCCAAGACAATTTTCCCTAACAGTCAGTGATATGGCTGAAACGTAATAACATATTGCACTATCGCTTGTCTGCGATAAGGTTCTGATGTTTACTACAAAATTTGCGTTCCGAAAAACCCAAAATTGTATCTGTGCTCATTCAGAGCACTACAAAAAGGTTATATATATTCTCGCACTAAAAGGTCGTCTACGCCATTAGTGAAAAACAATGCCTCGAAGAAGGTTTTTGATCACTGAGGATGACATGTGTTAGGGAACTAGACAACCTTGCCTACTATCAACTATCTGAACTTTTAAAAAAGAGTCTTGTTATTTTGGAACACTCTTGTTGTTCATTGTTCATATCGCAGAACCACATTGACTAACAATAAGATTTTAATTAGCAATGATCTCCGTACGTTGGGGCTGCATCAAAAGGCTTGCACGCGCTTTGCGTGTAATACATCTTTGTATGCTACGGGAAGCCAGAAACTATAGGGATAACATCAGCGTTTCCTAAGTTAGTTACTCCCTTCGCAGAAGTTAGGATTTCTTGCAAGTATGTTGAAATAGAAACCGCGCGTACCTTCAGTCGCTTGGACTTGTTCAGCTTATCGGTCGGATTGGCGAAGAGCTTGAACGGGATGTAGACGATGATATCGTACACGAAGAAGCACACTTTCAGCACTTGCAGAATCGCGGTGATGTGCAACGGCTTGCCATTGTGCACAATATCCTCGGCCACAACCGAATCCCTTAATCATAACATTAACAATAATATTTCATACAATTACATATACCCGAAGAAAAAAATAAGCCTGAAATTTTGAACGTCTTGAACACTCTTTAGTGCTTGAATGTTTGTAGCACTCATTTTAAATAAGATTACGAAACACACAAGGACTATTTAGGCTCAATTGAGAACTATTTTTTCTCTGGGTGAGGCATCGTGAACATTAGATATGTGCGTAATACTGCAATATACTATGTAAATATGAATACTATACCTTCTATGATGCATTGTCGGCTTAGGTTTCTTCTCGTCTTCTTTCTTCGTACCGGATCGGCTCCTCGACGAACTCCTTCGCTTCTTCTTGGATGCCTGATGATGAGCCATGTTCGTGTGGTCGGGAGACACTCGCAACGGTAGCGACGAGGCGCAATGACCACCGCTGTCACGCACAATACACGCACACGCCAAGGACGAAGTACAATCGTCCGAGTTACTAAGTTTGTGTTGGACAGAAGAGAGATTTATCTCTTCTCTTCAATGATATTATGCCTTTACGAAGAGATGGTGGCACCATAAGGGCTGCGGCTATCGACATAAACAACACAGCCGCTAATTATAGTAAGAAGTTCACAAAGTGGCAGTGCTGTGCATAAGTTTGTGGCAAGTAGCAGTTCCAGAAACGAGAAGCTGCAAAATAAACGGTTGTTGTTCACTGTCAACGGAATGCCGTGTGCTATCAGCAAAAGAGAGAGAGAGAGAGAGACGGAGAGAAAGTGAGAGAAGCATCTCGCAACCTAATCTACAGACGAAATTATTCGTTGCTCTGAAGTTGACAAAATAATTGTGAGGGGCACAGACACACACCACAGATAAGACGAAAGTCGGGACAGTTATGTTATCAGTTATGTGTGTGTGACAAAAAGCATTGGAGAGCTTAGAGCGTATAAAGCACATGCTGCAGGATACAAAAACCTGAAGCACCACCGCGTGTTTCCAAGAAGCAATGTCTCCAGAATGATCAAATTACTTTTACACATTAGTTCGCACGCTTAGGCAGCGATATCTTTACCGGTATTTTGGATGGGCAGATTTCTGAAAATGGGCAAGTTGCCATTAACTTGCCCATTTTCGGACCTACCACTGTGGGTAGGTTAATGGCATATGAAAACTTGCCCATTTTCAGGATGGGCATATCCAAAATACAGGAGTTATTATTATGGAAAGAGCATGGTAATGCTATCGAACGGAAGGTTCCGGAAAAGCTGTGCAAAAATAAAAGAGGCAAAATTAGGACAAAACCCAGGAGGAATGACGGGAGATTAGTACAAAGTGGCGAGGACTCAGACAAACGAAAAAAAAGCAGTCCTCGAGATACCCTTTGCACTCTGACAAATGGTTGCAAAGTATGCGATGCAAGAGCATCGGACAAAAAAATGCTGCCGCTAGCGGCCGATTACCGCTACAATGTGTTTTCAGCGTGGCCTCAACACAGTCCCATCCAAAAACAGCATACAACAACTCAAAAACAACATCATACTTTGACTTACCAATAACTAACTTAAATAGTAAAAAATAGAAGTATATAAAGTAAATAGAAGATAATGGGAGCCGTATGTAGGAGAAAATGAACCAGAACGCGCTAAATTGGTTTTGACCTACGCGCGACAGACGGTACCCTCGGGCATTCTGTATTTACCCGCTGGCGGTGACAACCAATTTATCCGACAAAGTGCAAACTACAACCTGATTGACCTTTGAACAATAAATTAGTATACTACCGCCAGCCATTGGCCATTTTCTGTGTAGTTTATTCAGGTTTCAGCGCACTGGCAAAAACTTGCGCTCGATAAACTACAAACAGGTGACAGTGGTTGGAAGCAAGCAAACAATGAGAGTAAATAGCTATGTTGCCAGGATAGTGATGTTATAAGGCATGATTAAAGATAATGATAGCTATCAGCCTATAGGAAAATGTCCATAAAACACTGACAACACCCGACAGCACCGTGTCTATGCTTCCAAATGTAATTTTGCAAGGAAGCAAATAAGTTCTTCACCGTTGTCGCCTCATTGTCAGGCCAACAACCAGAACATGACGGCTTTACGGGTCGGTGACACTTTTAATGCCGTCCGACATGGCAAAGAATGCGAGGGAAATGCCTGGGTCCAAAAATGTTGCCGAGGTTGATAAAAAAAGTATCGCCTTGTTCTTGCCTGATGTGTGTGCGTGCACACACGTGGCCACAACAAAAACAAGTAACCCGGCGAAAATAGCTGCCTTTCGAATCTGTCGCGCTCACTATAGTGTGGCTGGCGTGGAAGTAAGCCGGAAAGTGCATGAAACCGAGAACAACGCGATTACAGGAACGTGAGAGATGAGGTTGTCCAGTCTTTGTTGCTGCTACTTCCTTTTTGGCTTGACTGCAATCTATGCTCTAGCTCAGAGTACAAGATATTAAGCTAACGACAACAAAACAACATGTTTTACCTATGGGATTTAGCAAACAAGAACACAAAATTCAATATATTGGAACAAGTCTCGAGTTAATCTTACCAATGATTGAGAATACATAAATATCAACTGTAAAAATCTTGAACAACTTGACTCCTCAACTTCAAGGTTTTTCCAACTGTCAAAACCTTGAAGTTGATTTTTGACTGATCAGGAAAACCTAGCAGTAACCAACAACCGAAAACTCGGGCAAAAACAAGAAGCAGAACGCGGCTGATCAGACGACAACGCGGCCCTCTCTCCATCCTCCCCATACCAACCAACCAACAACTGCTCTTGTTTGTCGGGCAAAGTTTTCCGGGCGGAAGACAGCCGGTAGACGGGCGACGACAACAAGCGCGATGACGGGATGATCGCCTGTTTTGATCTACCAGTAAACGAACGCATGGAAACTTAGACACCCTGATACATATGAACACATGGATATATAATAACATATACACAAGGATGCACAACTTGCCCATATTCTCTGTCGCACAGTACATTGTGAGATTGATCCACTGATTTTTTTTCTTTCAAATGGCATAAGCTGCAGTTTTAGGGAGCTAGTAACTCGTGCTATTAAAGAACAGGCAGCCAGAATTACTTACTACCCTGATTCTGATGCAAAAGTTTCAACATATTTGCAGATTTCCACTACGTGAAGCAGCTGCACAATAACGTTGCATGAATAATTCAGCATGTGAATGAAAGATCTAAACAGTGGCGATGCAGATGAATGATCCGTAAAACCTAGCAATCACTGAGAGACCTACGGAACCTCTGATTCTCATATTCAAGGACTAGGAGAGCATACAAGTCAGATCAAGCATGCACAAACAAAAAAACGAGTGACGGGACTGCTGTGATCCACGCGCTATCGATGGCATCGCACTAAACAATAGCGAAAAAAATCGCATGCACGTATCCTCTGTTCATAAAAAACAAACAAACATCAGAGGTACGGCCAGAAAATGAGAGCTGCCGCCTGCCATCATGATAACTCATTGTTGTGGGCGAACACAAACCGAGAACAGACTACAATTGAGGACAAGAATTGAGGCATTCTTAAGGCTTCTGAACTGCTAAACCCAAAGTATTAACACTTGAAAGTAATATACTTGAAAGTAGCACATACGTAGTACTGGTACCTGAAAGTGTATGGCAAGTCAAGATGTCAAGCTAGTCAATATTGCTTTCTTTAACTTATTCAATACTACATTTAGAAGTATCGAACAAGTCGAAGAAAACAACTCACATCTTTGTCGACCAGACCAATCGTTTTGGAAGTACCTCCTTAGCAAGGTTACCAGTAATCGCTCAGTTGTTCAGTAATTGCTATTGCAGAGACAGTAAGTGGTACATTAGGGCAAAAATAGACGGATGAAGGCGGTTGTTGTTTGCCATTTCATTATTCTTAAAGATGGAAAATGCGTGATCTAAGAGTATGTCTCCCCTACGGATACGGTTGTGTTATGTTTTTGCAGGAAAAAATTGCAGCAAGAAGTGCGTGGGAAAGCTAAATAGCAGAACACAGATCAACCATAGAAGAGAAGACGCAAGAGCTCAGTCTATGCATATGGTATGCTAGCAACTGAAAGAAAGATGCAAAGAAACCTGCACGGAACATTGGGTGGTCACCACGGACTGGGAGGTAGGCGCAGGCGACCAACCGGGTTGCCTGCTCGGGTACCAACTGATTAGAGCAGATATCGAACAGCCCTGCTCCTCCTTCTCCTCTACGACGCAGAGACAAACTATGAGGATGCCCCCGAACCTCCGATGGTGAACCACAAACTACGAACCCGTACCCAAGACGGACAGAGGGAGGGCAACCCGGTGCCAACGTGAATACGGCCTGAACAAGAGCACATTATGGGCACGTGCGCTCGGTTGTACTATGAACCACGTTCCAAGCATTCCAAGAACAAAATACGAATGAGCTGAAACTAACACGAAAGGTCAAGCGTAGCTTACGTTTTGAAGCAGTTGTTTTCAACTGCAACTGCATTTTTCCAGCAAGCATGCTTATTACGTGCTCATGGTAGCTAGGAAACAAGTATGTTTGACGTTGAAGAGTTAGCTCATGCAACTTTGGCTAGGACTACGTGTCACATGTATTAGAATAAACTTCAGAGGATCCCATTGTTAAACGGATATGCGTATGACGAGATATCACGATATCTTCTGACAACAGGTGACATTATCCCATGGTCATATCTAATCATTCCTGGCCATTCTCGGCAGGTGTCTACGAAATCTTTGGTCGGTATCGCTCGTAGATAGAGATGATAGCGTGCTGCTCGGCAATGTCAAAACTATTCCCCGCTGAATGACCTTTATCTTCTGTTCCTTAACAGGAAGTTTTACCAATCGAAAAGTTAATGAGCATGTTCCTGTTGAATACCAAAAAATGGAAGGGATTGCTTCTCTTGTAGCAATAAGAGTTCGGTATATGCATGAGAGGCAGTAACTTAGAACACAGAACGCGTAAGAATCTAAGATTGTATTACTACATAATCGAACAAGTTGATAAAAAACCAAGGGCTTGGATGCTGAGCGACAATCTAACCATTGCCCACTAGTTCTTATATGAGGCTAATGTGTGTACGTTTGTGTACTACCCGCTTGTAGTTTGCAGTACACGAATTCGGGCACAATGATTGAGCAGAATGAGTACAAAGATGAATCGGAGAAGAAGAAAGAAAGAAGGGTGTGCGGACGGACGGATGGATGGGTGCATAGTGTGTGGTGAAGGAGGGTGAGAAGCAGAAGAAGAAGCAGCAGCAAGCTCATGGTTCGTTGTAATCGAATGAGTGCTGTGCCGCGGGCATAGAGACTACAAAGTGCATTCAAATGCCTCGGCTATGGTGACCATTTTGGTGTGAAAGATTAGCTTAGCTCAGAGGACCATCGAGTTTCATGCCACAGATTGGTTATTTCTATTTTTTCACTAGCAACAAGTAACAAGAGCAGTTTTTTTTTGGGTGTGAGTAAGTAAGCCACTTCTGGCGTGTTTTTTTTTCTGGAAAGTACTGTCATTCGAATACGCATTTATTGCAGTCGCATTGCCCAAAGTACTTGCTGAAGCTAAGAGGATTCCTTATTGGGACGTGAGATTAAGAAGAACTCTTTCGCTGCCCATACTGACAATGATACCGGTTTACAAGCTTAATATTCGTAATGTTTTTCGTTTCGTGATGGTGTTCGGTGAATATTTTTGTCGGTTCGAATTTTTGCCGTGCAAGAACACTGCTCGATCAATCATTGCCAATGACACCCACATAGAAGAAGATGGGATGAAGCAACATATGACCCCCTTCATCCCCCTGATTCCCCGTAAAAACTCACATAGTAAACTCCCCTCATCCCTCGCTTAATAAACACTACACGAATCATGTGTTGTACTCTTTTTCGTCACTGAATAAATACCCCATAGAACGTTCAAGCCCAAGATGCAATATTAATACATTCTTTGGCCGAAAAGCACATTTTCGAGAGGATTTGGGGATCTTGAATATTCCTTAAGATCACATGTACTAATGTAAGAAGAGTGAAATGACAAAGTAGATCAACACTATGTCTTCAACAATTGAGCACTCACATGTGAACGACACGAACAACTACATACCATTGAAGTTAGAATTTTGGGACATAATTCAGCAAAACGGAATTGCTGACAATGAGTAGCTACAACTAGTGCTATGCTAAAGTTTAATAAAAAAGGGAAAAAACACCTTGATATGGCCTTTATCAAAAACATCAAAAGCCCCTTCATAGCAAAAAAACACACTAAGCGTTACCTTATGTCCTCATCACTAGAACAACAAATTTCCATACTATTGTGTTTTCAATGAAGGCTACAAAATGACAACTATGACGATAGAATATGAGAAAAACAGTAGAAAGAAAAAAGTAACGTAGCGAAATATGGAATTCCGGAAGCACTCCAGGCTTTTCGGATGGGCTCTATGCTGACCACAAGTGGACATTCGGCTCCACTTATATATCCCGGTCACTTCGTAGTTTGTCCGCGCGTGCCCACCAGAAGTCACCCGTGTGTGGTGCAACCTACAAAATACCCGCATGTGCCCAGCAGACGAACTGAATCGAAGAACAACACACAAATGTGAACTGATTGAGTGATCACAATTACAATCAACCACCACGTATCTGCTCATTCGATAACAATGAGCGAGAGAGAGTGAGAACAGTGATAAACATTGACCAAACAAATTTGTCACTCCCTCCGAACGAATAGTATGAAGTCTGTCCGGATTGTACTCACTACGGGTTACCCTTTTTTTAAACACATCTTTGGTGTATATTTGATTTCGAACCGAGCAGTTGTTCTTAGGCTGTCGAAGATTGAGTAAGCATGTGGGAACTTCTTCATAGGACATCATCTGGAGCTAGAAGAAAGGATTCATCGACGCTACGGAGACATGCATTCGGTAAATGAGAACCAAAGTACTGCATGAATGGTGGTCTTTAGTGTTTTTCCTCGTTTATGCTGTCCACGCTGTTGGTGGTGGATCGCGTTCCACTAGTGAATCTAAATGGATGAAATACGACTGACCAATGCTACGTAAGTAGCCATAATGTGTTATTCTGGCTTTGTTTGTTGGCTTTACTACTAAATACTACATGCTGCGAATGACTGCTTTACATGTTGACAAGCGGCATGCTAAACTGTTTTCATAGTACCCTTATATTTCTGGTTGGGTCAAAGAAACACGGAACAATGCACAACAGAACGACCAAAGTACGCACATTCTCCGCACATGCACTTCTTCGGGTACAACAGCATGTGTCGTCGGCGTGTAGTACGACGAGGCATCCTCGTTACGCTTCGATTGATCTTTGTGGTTCGTATTGGCAACATATAAATCCACATTGTGACCAATAACAGTTATTTCAATATCCAGTGAAATGTTTCTATGATAATTTGTACTTCCTAGAGTCTTTGCAGTAGAAAACTTTCGACATCCTGTACGTTAGTCACAAGTCAGGAATATGTCTGAGTAAGGCGCATCCTCATTACGCTTCGATTGATCTTTGTGGTTCGTATTGGCAATGATGATCATTTGTTGATGTTGTTGTTACGGTGGTGTGTAATCATCACGCCGAACGCAGCCATCCCAAAAGCACTACCAGTGAAAGGTGTGGCTATGGCTGTCCTGACCCAGCCAACCCATTCATTCAATGTGGTTTGTCTGGGTTAGAACGTCGGAGTCTGTCCTCTCGGTGTTCATAACAATGTGATGTGGTGATGATCGTGTTGTTCGATTTCTGGGAAATACTAATTTAAAGATGTACAGGATACGTTATCCTTCTTTGTGAATATTACCAGTATTCACGCAGACAGCGAAACATCCACCTGCCTAACCTAACAATTTGTTTGAATGGCAATGAATTGTTTCTAGAACAGGTTTTGTACACCTTGGAGAAATGGGAGCGGTGAAAGTTGTTGTTGTTGCTGATAGCATGGATTGCATGGCAAGCTGGCACTTGTAGTTGAGGCAATTCAGGGACACCCCGGTGGATAGCGTTATGGACACCCAGTGGACACTGGACATCACGGCGGCCAAATTCATGGTTACTTACCGGAGAAATAATGGATTGCGCAGGTGCAAGCACTTTTGTTGCCAGCAAGAAGTTTTAAACGTTTCTGAACTGTACTCCCAGATGTTTGTAAACTAGCAGCTTGGCTCAGCTAACACAAGATAGAAATAAGCAAGAGTGTGTTCAAGATCTCAGTTGTTAGTTTGCTTCGAATACCTAGAAGTGCTGATAACGAGATACAATATTTATCATAACAGGAAAGCACCGTTGTCATAGTTATCTTGCACGTTTGATTCTTTGTCCAAGTACTGCAGTACCTCGTCGTTATCAATGGCATATCACCACACCTAGTAATTCATCCTAACTTGTTCTTCTTCGCTATTACGAGAATCGTCAGAAGCCTCTTCTACAGCCAAAACAGGCATGTTTTCGTTAGTCGTATTGACTTCATTATCACTGTGCAATTGCTGATCTCTCTGCCGCCTTGAACCGGATGTGACGGATACCGTACGACTGGCAACTGTGTTGTTGTCCTGAACAACACTTATGGGGTCGATTTTTTTTGTTAAGCTGCATGGGTCGTTTTGATACCTCTTGGTGGCTTGACAAAATCCTAAGGAGTAATACATAGTGTAACACCTAAAGTAAGTTCGCCTATGAAGTGGCATCATATCGTATTGTTCAGACATACTTGGGTGTTTTGGAAGATGTTTCGCAGCGTCGTTGTGAAAGAGGCAATAGAATCACGCCGATTGCAAACAAACAGGCATGCGTTGTCAGGACCAGCTCCACCAAGATGCACCATTGCATTGGGATTCATAGCCGAATTCGGGCTCATATGAGCCTGAAAGTTACTTGACTTTCGATCTCCACTTGAAACACCTACAGGCTTAACTTACAGTACGCACGGCTGGCATTCCTACAGTACTCTCGCCCCATCGTACCTTACAGTCAGCGTTGCATGTTGGAACTAGAGAAAGATGTGACTGCAGAAAGCAGAAACCTTCCAATGCCAGGGTATCCCTCAGCACATCAACGACGTTCGATGGAGCGATGAGAAAAATGAAAACGTGCCAGTCGGTGCCATGAAATTCTGAAAGTTCTTATGAGGAAGTGAACGAATACGTTGTAAAATACTAGAGCAGATTCACTTAACGAATGTAAAAAGACAATAAAAATGTGTCGTTTCAAACAACCGAACCTGTTTCGCCCAGGAGATGTGCAAGCCTTTCCTTGATCTCTTTCGAAATCTTAAAACCGTAGGCCGGAATTGCACGTGCGGCGGAAGGTGCAAGCTCCATCCAGTGCGCTGTCACACAAGAGAGCAGTGCGCTCGGAGCAAGGACGCATACCGTAGTCAGGCGCTTTATCTGAGTGAAAAGAATAACGAAGTAGTTAGTGCGAGAAAATCGGAAATGTAAGAAATGCGTCAATGCACAAGGAAATCCGCTCCGGAAAACCGCTGTCAAGGAAACTACTGTATTCCTGAGTTGTTGTGAAAACAAACTAGTCAAAGTGCTAATGCAGGGACCGGAAACAGGGAATTCTTCACGGGAAACACTCCTTATTCGTAATATTGTTATCGTAGGAACACTGTGTTTACGATTGCTATACTCCTGCAGTAAAGAGATAACTTGGTAAAAATGGGCTATTGGTTCGATCAATGTTTGGAAGCATCGGTATTGGTTTTTGTATCTTAAGTGACCGGTCCTTGGCTGGGTTCAGACTATCAAAATGGGTTTTCGAAACTTCCTTGTATACGGTACGGTATTCATGATCGGAACAAACTTACAGTCGTCGCTCGACGGCTCATCATGCGTCTTTTTCCGCAAGACATCGTCAAGGACGGGCCGGGACAGAATGTTGCGGACAACTACAAATACGCCCAGACATCCCCATCATCATTACATTCTATCACGAAACCAGTCCTGCAGACAGTGTTTCTCGGAACCACACCGTACAGTCCATGACAGTACCTGGTTTCTTCTTCTTGGATTGACGAAATTGTTCACAGTGCTGGTAGAACTGGACCAAATGTTGATGTAGCACATTAGAGCTCAAAAACACAGAATCTGGAAAGAGTGGGAAGATGGGAAAAGCTTTCTGTACAAGCATATATGAAGCAAACATACGGAGGATTCTACCTTAGTGCTCATGGAACACATCAAAAAAGTGTAGTTTACACCTGCGAAAAGACACTTTAGATGACTGCAAGGCACACGTAGACACTAAGGCGCTTTGTCATTATATACTAAAAGAACCCCAAAACAAAAACATCCATCGTTCTGAACAAATTCTAACAGCAAGATGCCGAGAACTAGCAGCAAAAAAAGACACGAGAGCAGTGTTAGCTGGTCTGCTTTGCAGAAAAAGAAGAAGAAAGCAGTCAGTGATGATCGGGGGCGAAACTGCACTTCCGACATTCATTTATCATCAGTATCCGGTTCGCCCGACGCCTGCGCAGAGATGATTTTTATGCCCAAAGACGTCGCATCAAGGAAATGCATCGCTTACGACTACCGTACCCAAACATATTCTTGACTTGTGATTAACGTATAGGATGTCGAAAGTTTTGTACTGGAAGTACTCCAGGAGGTACAAATTTCTGTAGAACCGTTTCACAGCATGTTGAAATAACTGTGATTGTTCGCATTGTGGATATTATGTGACCGTACCAAGGCAATGCGCTGTGCAATTGTCCACTAAGGCATAATTGTAAATGTAGTTTGAGTTATATAATGTACTGCGAAGTTTTTAGCTTACTGTTTTCTGTGTTAAATAAGCTCTTTACAAAAAGCCACTCTAAGCAGTAAATACTGCATTGCACTAAGGACTACAACAATAAGAATAGTACTCGGAGGAAACTTCCATGGCTTCCTGTGCTCTAGCAATTGCAGCCAATAGTGATTGTAGTCGAGATGATTTACACTTTTTCTTCTACTTCCGGTTCGCGCATGCATGTTCTCTGCTTTTCCATTGAAAGCAAAGCGCTATGTTGAAAAGCAAACACTGCAATTCTTTAAAAAGAATGATGTTCCTCTAACAATAAGACAAGCGCTTATCTTCCAAAGATCAACCTTAGGCTTTTAAGCATGAGCCCATTTTTGTTGTCCAAGGCAATATCCAAGTCTCTCACCAGGGTGACGAATACTCACTATTTCCGATTTTCGAAACGAAAGAATTCATGAACACAACCTTTTAGGTGTTTCTGGATGGACCATTATTGACCAGCATTCACTGGCACCGGGCAACCCTTATCGTAGTTCCACCTATCGATCACCAGGATCAACCAAACATCTCTCTCTCTCTCTCTCTCTCTCTCTTTGGCATGGAGCTCGGGTACTCGGGAACATTGGAAACAAATTGGCATTCGGTTGATTTATATTAAAGTGATTGACTTATAACGAGCTATTTGGAAGATAAAGAATACCGCCAT
>JACMIJ010000443.1:3456-19431 GCA_014805365.1 Koerneria luziae
GCTACGAAGTGCTAATGGGCAAGACAAAGAAAGGGCAAGATGGCAGAAATATGGTGAGAAGCGAAGATGGGCGGGGATGGGATTGCCCACTACTGCATGTCGGGCATGCATGGGATGAGTCGGTTTCCCTTTGTGTCTCACCGACTTCCTCTTACTCGATCATCTTTGTTCTCTCAACAACAAAAGCATATTCTGCATAGTCAATCTAGCTGTTCCAGTTTTTTTTTCGAAAACTTTATAGAAGAGCAGCACTGGCATGTGTGTATTGTTCTGACAGGAGTGCGAGACAGACATACATGCAGACATGCAGACATCACAGGTCGGTTCGGTGACCGACATAACAGCCTTCAGCGAATTCAACTGCAGATACATCGACATTGTTGCCAACTGTGACAACTTCTTCGAAACTTGTAAGGAACTGAAATAAACCCCATACGAGAACTGGTATGACACATTGTCAGCCCGTAGGCATCGTGTAGTTTGAACATAAAGTTCTTTTCAAAGTAGTTTGCGTAGGCGCAGTTCTAACACGAATCACAATCAGATAGCTAACAAGTAACAACTTTGACCGGCCAGGCCGAACTTGCAAGCTTAGAATGTCAGGTTAGGTTTGTCTCGGGGGTGCAACTTGTTGTTAGTATGGGTTACTACGGTAATGTACCCCGTGGGGGAATTCTAGCAATTATGTTTTATTCGATCCTGGAACAACGCTACCTTTTATCTTTCGAGAATGTCATTCGAACCAGAGAAAAACATCGTAGTCGACTGAAAATCGGTCGCCAGAAGTATCATATTTTCTTTATCTTTTATCATGAGATCGGCAGATGAATACAATGAAAACTGTCTTCAATGAAGTACAGGGACTACATTATCAACATCAGGTTCTGGCCAACCTACTCAGCAAGAAACAAACACTTGTAACAAGTATGCACTGCTCTCGAAAGGGCATAAGGTCAGAAAATGCTAACTATGCTATTTATATGTATATGAAAACGGAGGGAGATTCATACTACAGCATCAGTTTCCGTAATGATTATTCCTATTACAAGTAAATAGCACTTGCTTTTGTGTTCTCTTGAAACCTCTTCTTCACTTCGCGTTGAATTTGGAAGCGTCCAATTACAAATTTGTACATTCGTTGTCCTCATGAGGGACGCGGTTTGCAGGTCCGCAATACCTAATTTCCTCTTATGTGTTTTGAAATGAAGCTTCACAATATAGAGAAATCGTTTGAAGTGAGTGAAAAATTTGGGAGATACGGTCACTCCTCAACAGCTATGTATGTTTCACTATAAATTTTTGGTGCCTGTTTGGTGACCCAAGGGCGGGTTTTTTGGTGGACTTCTCGGTGAAAGACTTTACAGTTATTGTTACACACAAATTACGAAACGTAATCCAGGTATACAACTTTGTGCGAATAATTGTTTTAAACCTCGTCCGCAATGGTCCTACGGGGTACGGACGTGGCGATACGGTAAGGCTGTTGGCAATTTGCCAAGTTTCCAATCCACTTTGGCTACGTGTTGCTTTATTAACTTTTCCATGTTTTATTTATTTATTGCTTAATTACATTGCTAATAAAAAGGTATATGTGTTATTCAGGGAGGGCGGGCGATGGTGTTGGTCGCGGCTGCATTATTCTCCAAGTCTGGAAAGGGTGCGTTTATTATCATTTTTGTTTTCGCAAAAAAAAAGTCTTCAAAAGGTTTTATGTTTTTAGTGTTTCATTTTAGCACTATTATGTCGTCAGTTTGTAAACGAAATGTGCCGTGCCCGTCTCGAGGGTCTTCTGGATGCCTTCCCTAAGCTTGTTGGTTCTGGAAAGGAGTCTGCCCAACGACAACATACTTTCCTGGAGACGGACAGTGTCCGATACGTGTTCCATCCTCTCGATAATATATATGTCGTTCTGATCACAACAAAAGCATCAAATATCCTCGAAGATCTCGAAACACTTCGATTGTTCTCGCGAGTCGTAAGTTTTCTCTCTCATATCATGCCCATTTCATCTCTATAGTTGTGTATTCTTTTTTTGTTGATTTTGTTAAAGAGTATTTTTGTTACAGTATGTGCTGTGCACTAGGGGAGTTTCCAAAAAAAGATTTTATGTGCAATTTTTAAAGGTACTTTTTTTCCTTCTCATATGGAATTTCAAATGCACCACATTAATTACTGCTCGTTTTAATTCCAACTTGATTGGGATCTGGCTAGTCGCCAGCGGCTTCTGAACAAAGACCTTGGAAATAAATAAAAAACACGATGGTGTCTCTAAAGTGGATGGTGACACTTATTCGGTTTGATGCCTCGAGCACTTCACCCTGTTTTGAGCTATAGAGATATACAAAAAATCCTCTTTCAATTGAAATTAAATGTATTTATATTCATATCTTGATATGTATCATAAATATACCCAGATTTGCATAAAACTTAAATTAGTCCTTAAGCGAAATCTGAATTCTGTATACAAATGGATAGTAAGAAGCTCCTTCTGATCCTTCCTTCCTCCCTTCTCATTAAGCTCCTTCCTTCTCATGTGCACTTGCGTTGTTGCAGATTCCGGAATATTGTCGTTCAAACGAGGAAAAAGAGATCTCTGCCCATGTGTTCGATTTGATCTTCGCTTTCGATGAAGTGGTTTCCCTCGGCTATCGCGAATCCGTGAATCTCGCCCAGATCCGAACATTCACAGAGATGGACTCGCACGAGGAGCGGGTCTTCCTTCAAATCAAACATGTTTCTTTTTATTCATTTCTGAAATGCTTTTCGAAAGAATTGGAAACTATTCATAGCTCCCTTGGGCTTTTTTTACATACGATTGTTATATTGTGTACCACATGTGATGCAATTTGTATCTCAGGCACAGGAGAAGGCAGCCAAGGAGACGATGGAAGCACGTGCAAAGGAATTCAAGAGACAGCAGAAGGAAGCACTCAGCAAGGGACTCAAACCGACAAGTTCGTTCGCTTTCTCAAATTGCTTTAACATTTATTGTAAAATGTAGTGTACAGTATAAATATATTTTATTCCTGGTCTGTAGGAGTGTTCCCAGCGTCCCGACAATTTTGAGGCCGGCTACGAGGTCTTGGGTGGGCAGTACTTTACTGTTTACTTTTGTAGAAGTATTTTGTTTTGAATAAATATCATTTTACAGTGTCGTCGTTTTCGTCAGCATCTGGTATTTCTTCGTCGTCGACTCCATTGACGGCAGTCGCCCCTGCTTCGAATGCCACCCCTGCCCCGTCGAGGATTACTGGAGGTGGAAAGGTATCATATTAGCATATCGTTATCAAGAACCAACACATACCAATTAATACATCTCTTGGAAGATTTATCTTTCAAGTAGTGGGATTCCACCACTTCTTTGGATCTTGGATAAAAAAGATACGGTAGTTCAACTACTTACCAAAATTTGAAAGATAGCCTCTGCGAAACGTCTTCGTTATGTTAAGCAAAAAATATTCTTTTATAATGACAAGCTAAAAACAATAAGAAACTGGTCTCAATATCGAGTTAAAGGGGGTTGGAAACCGTCAGTTTACCGAGGAACTTGCTTATGAGTTTTCCCTGAACACAAAAGTGGCGGGTTAATAAATCACTCGTTATGAACACATTTCTTACTAATTAAATGACGGTTTCCGGCTGACGGTTAAATTACGGTTTCCAATTTTCCTTTAACAGCTTGATGTTTTTTGGGGGAAAGTTCACAAGTTACTGACAAAATATATGTTGCTGTGGGATCAATATTTATATTTCTAACAATATGATTAGAATCGTTTCCTACTTATTTTAAAGTTACGTACTCTCATAAGCCAGGTTTTTTCTTGTAATATGTCCTCCAGTTCTGATTGAACATAGAAGGGCCCCAACAACCCATCGTTCTAAGCACCAGCCAGTACTTTTTGTTTTGTTTAGCTGCAGTAGGCTCTATTTATTGAATTTTCTAGTTTTTGCCTTGTCACATCTATGATTCGGGGTTGCAGGCGCTGAAGCTGGGTGTGAAATCGAAGGACGATGATTCATTCATCCGCCAACTTCGCGAAGAGGGACAAGCCGTGAGCTCCCTCGAGAAGGGCGCCGTCCAACAACCCGTGGCTGCTCAGGTCTCCGCTCATACCTTACAGTACTCCTAGTTTTATCTCGGGACCCTGTGAATGACGAATTAGCTCTCGACGCCCTTTAGTGTTGTTATCATAGTATTCCTGTGGTCTCTTACTGATTGTATACAGAATGTGAAGCGTGAGCCAGTCCATGTTCGAACAGAGGAGAAGTTGGTTGCCGTCGTGTCACGAGATGGAGGATTGCAATCTGCCGAGGTATGCATGCCAGCATGTACCTTCCAATCTAATTATGCACTACGTATTGTTTCATATTTGCAATGGTTCTCTTTAATGTCATATATTTTTCAATTTTTGAATTGACAGGAAATAAAATTAACAATTCTTGTCATAATCCGCACAAATATAAATTTATTTGTTAAGTGTACCAAAATGCTAATAACGTTGTTGTTTGAGATCTTCGGTACAGTCGCCCTGTCAGTGGGGAACCCCGAGAATAACACCGTGGCCGTTCAAATGAGAAACAACGCACAAGAGGGAGTTCAACTGCAGGTTCGCTTTTCCCCCATTTTATATTACTCTATTTGGCCGTTTTCATTATCGTACTCTTTTGCATAGCTTACTATTTCGTGCTTTAAGCTTATTTGTTGTGCAAAAAATAAGCGGTACATAAATACAAAGCGGTGTGCTCTGTTGGGAAAATGGTACGGATAATTGTAGAATTTAAAAAAGTTTATTGTTGTTAATAAGAGGGTTATTATAGGTACATCCTAACATGGACAAACGGGACTGGGCGTCGGCCCTCCTTCGACTCAAATCCGCCAACAAACCATTCCCCGTCAATAACGATGTTGGTGTATTGAAATGGAGAGTTGTGTTGGGCGACGAGGAACAACTTCCACTAGTTTGTATGTTTTTAATGTTATAAAAGAAAAGTAAAATTCCGCAAGGCTTATTTGCCCGCGGGTGGCCAAAGGGTCTCTGGACATCACAATTCTCATTGTCAGGTGTTTCGAGAAACACTACTGCCGATCATGTAGTGAGGGTTACATATTATAGTTTTAAAAACAGAAACATCTTCAATGTGTGTCGGGTGTTAATTGGGGGCCTAGTTTCGAGAAATGTAACTCACTTATCATCAATCATACATCCATCGCCTATTGAAAATTTAGGTTCACAAACGGGGGTTCTCCAATGTTAAGGTATCCAAAAACGGGGCGCCCCGGCGTTTATAAATAACGTTGTTGTTGCGGACCCTAAATGATCCATTTTTTAAAATCAAAACCTTCAAATTTTGCTCCAGCGGGTTGTTTTAGGCGTAGATTCCCAACTTATTTTGTCCGATTTTTACTCCCAAGGGCAGTCTAGGAACCAAATGTTGCTCGGAAGTCTGTTGAAAACAAAATTCTCTCCGCGCAAAGAATTTGTTTTCAGTTGGTTTCCTGTCCAGAAACCCGTTTGTTCTGCTACGGAATGGAAAATGTGTATAAAATCCCTTTTGCTATTATACTGTAACCTTGTTTGTTCCAGTGCTAATTGTATTATTTTCTTTGATTATTTAGTGAACGTATGGCCCCAGGAGGCGCCAGATGGTTGTCAAGTGAACATCGAATACACTCTACAGAACACTGCCTTCTCCCTCTCCAATGTCGTCATCAGCGTACCACTGCCGTGGGTTTCCCTATCTTTTACTTGATATCGTTGTATGTTACAGATAGAGTTGTATGTAATACATGTATATTACAGAGCATCGACGACTCCAGTTGTGTCTGAGTGCGAGGGATCATATGAGTTCCAGAAGTCACGGTCACAATTGGTGTGGACTCTGCCTGTGATCGATGAGTCGAATGCGACTGGTGTGTTCCTCATCCTTTCCTTCTCATTCTGTCCTACTGTATATATTGCTCCTCTTCAGGAACCCTGGAGTTCGCGACTCCGAATGGAGCGGCCGATCATTTCTTCCCCGTTTCGATCAAATTCTCGTCAGAGAATCTGTTCGTCGACATCACCGTGGAAGACGTGCGGAAGATGGACGGATCGGCTTCTGTCCCACACTCCACTGAGACTCGATTCGTTGTCGACAAATATGAGATCGTTTAGTGATCTTTGATCTATGGTTATCTATACATCCGGGGAGAGGGTGGCTGGTCCAGAATTCACAATTACTTTTTTTTCATCTCCGCCTCTCCTAATTCCGCCTTATTTCTCCCTATTTTTCTTCTTTTTAGTTGTTGCCCGAAAATGCACATTGTTATTATACATCATATTATTATAAATTATATGATAAAACAAACTATAGTTAATTTATTACAATATCCTTGTTTATTCCTTTAGATATGATAATTTTATGTATTATGGATGAGCAGATATCTTGTATTGATTGGTTCGCGGTTTCTCCAATCTCTGAGTGGGATCGGTGTTTTCATTCTTTACTACTCGCTTTGTATACAAACAGTAATAAAAGGTCAAAATATGGTTGTGTGCCGTGTGATTGAGTGTATACGGAACAACACATCCAATATTTGATGGGCGGGGCCTCGATTCATATCTCCAGGCATACAATGTACTGAGTGCGCACTGTCGTATCACTCAACAAAGATTGCAATCTTTCTTTTTCTTTTTGTGGCTAGGTAGTACTGTTTTGTAGTTTGAAGTGCCGTATGGGCAGAATATTTTCTCTCCTTATCATGGATGGTCTGATTCTTTTAGTCTGTATGTTTCGACTTAAGTGGAAGGTTCTAGAGATGCTGCTTTTATTAGTGGGAGTATTTCACTTACACGCAACTGTCCTGATTCTCCATTTCTGCCTTTGTAATGCTTTTATATTGAGATGGCGTGCGAATGCACCCTGATTGCCTTGGGATACTCGTTCCTGGCGTATATCGCATACCGCCTCCTCACCTCCTTCTACAACATCTTCTACCCGTATCTCCTTGCAACACCGGCTGATCTCCACCAGAAGGCCGGTGCCAAATGGGCCGGTAATCATTTTTCTTTTGTATAAAGAGAATAGTTACGAAGAACCTAGTAATTGAGGGGGGGAGTGTGCATGTGTATCGTCTTTAGATACAGACTGAGCAGGTTGTGTTTGAGTTGTGACTGGGTCGACAGACGGAATCGGAAAGCAATATGCCATCGAATTGGCCAGGAAGAAGTTCAATGTCCTCCTTGTCTCGCGCACGCAATCAAAACTCGACGATACAAAGAAGGAGATTCTGGAAACTGCCAAAGAGGTACGCATCAACAGCCCATCCCGTCATGTCCATACACTGCACTATGATTTTTGATCTTTGATCCTCTCAGGTGGAAGTGCGCACTTTTGCCTTCGACTTCGGTTCTAGTACGACTGCCGATTACAAGCCTCTGCTCGATGTTCTGGCTGGACTCGAGGTCTGCTCCCTTATCTATAAAAGGAAAAAAACTAACTTTTACTGTCCTAATCGATCTATTAGACATAGTATCGTTGTACATATCCGATTGTTCAGATCGGTGTTCTGGTGAACAATGTTGGAATGAGCTACGAGTACCCGGAGGTGCTCCATGCAGTGCATGGTGGATTGGACAGGATTGCGCATATCACTACCATCAACACCCTCCCTCCCACTCTCGTATGTGAAAATATAATATTAATAGAATGCTTTGTTGGTGAATAAGGTAACATATTAAAGGGAAAGTGCTACTTGTTAGTGTAAAGTTGGGACAGATCGGCTTCGGTCTCTGAATCCTGACCAACCGGCCCCTCCCCAGGACGAGACCATCATCAGAGGATGATCCCGGGGGAATGCAAAAGTAGAAAGTTTATGTTATTCTTAGTTTATGTGTTGTTAGTACGACGAATACGAGCACATGTTAACAATGCGAACCTACTAACAATAAGAACACGCAAATAAATATCCCGACCCCCTTTGATCACCCGCTGTTGAGTTGTCCGCGGCGGTGATTCCTCAGATGCTTCCCCGCCATGCGGGGGTGATCATCAACATCTCGTCGGCTGCCAGCTACAATCTCATGTCCCACTGGGCGGTCTATTCGGCCACCAAGGTAAGCATTTCCCATTTCGTGTCAGTTATGTAGGTTTTTGGTTATCTCACTGCTTCGCAGAGGGTTTCTTTTTAGTAGTCTTCTAGAAGAATGGGGCTACAATTAAAAGTAACGAGATTTCTGTAAAATGGGCTGCACAAGAAAAGAGCCGTTTATTTTCACAGCAAGCGGAAGAAAATTAGTGAACTGTAAAAATATTTTGAAAAGAAGTAAAGCAGGGCCAAGAGTTCCATCATACATTTACAAGGACGTTAAAGATAACGCTTGCTCACCCCGCATATGAAGTTATTTCAATGGGAAGCACACCTGAAACATGAACACTACCCCCCCCCCCCCGATTGCCGGAGAGCGACTTGTTTTGAAGTTGGTTTGGTACTACCTTGCCGCGATTGTAAATGCAGGGGCTGGCCTGTATAATGCAAAGCGCCCAAAACCAATAAATTGCATACCGTTGGATCGTGCTGGCTCTCGGAAAGGACGTTGCCAATTTGCCAACCGAAGAGATGTTGCTGCATGACCGCGCGCTTTGAGTGGGGTTTCTATAATAACAAGGAGATTAAGAGCGTTTCCACTTTATTTGCGATATACCGTGTATTGTGTAATTGCTGAATGTATTTGTTTGAGAAGTACGTGACATGGCTGTCGAATACTCTTCGCTTGGAATACGAGGACAAGGGAATCACCGTGCAGACCATCTGCCCCATGCTTGTCGCCACTAAAATGAGCAAGGTAAAAAAAGTAAAGCTCTCCCGAATCAAGGCCTATTCGCCTGCGGGGGGTCCCGAAGAGGCCGGGACACGTATCCTCGGTCTATTCAACTCAACCATCCATTATATCACAAGCATATGTACTTACTGTGTACTGTGTTTTGTTCGTGCTAAGAGGATTCTTTCCTGTCTTATTCAGATCCGACGCACTTCGTTCTTTGGTCCGGATGCCGTCAAATTCGTCAATTCGGCCCTTCGCACAATCGGTATCGTTCCTGAAACAACAGGATATCTCTCTCATCAGATGCAGGTTAGCTCAGTGTTATCCTGATACCGTAATCCAGGTTCTATGTTATATTATCCGCTTTCCGGGGTTGTGTGATCTTCTGTACTTTTGCTATTCGGGATTCTTTATTCCGTACTTTCTCCATAGTTTTGTAGAAGCAGATTTGTGAATACAAGAGCTATCTATACATGTGATGTGTTGAGGTTGAGCTGTTGAATGCCCTTCCGGCCTGGTTGGTCCAGAAGCTGATTCTCAACCACTCCATCGCCACTCGTGCTGCTGCTCTGCGTAAGAGGGACAGAGAAAACAAGGACCAGTAAACGTGAAACAATCTCATCCTTCATTCATTCCTATAGTTATTACTTCTCAGATGAAAGCAACACAGTTGAAAACCACTTCCATGTACAACTGTGAAAAAAGCAGTTGATAATCCATTGTTTTTCAATTGTCTTGCTGATACACAACTGAAATCAAGCTGATTTTCAATTGTGTTGTTAAAACACAATTGAACTTAATGTTTTTTCTCAGTTATGTTGTTGATTTCTAATTGTATTTGAATTTTATCAATTATTTCACAACATCACAGATAATGTTTTGTTGTTTTTTAAAACTAATTGAGTTGTTTTTGTCTGAGTCGATTCCACTGTTATTCATTTTGTTGCAGTGCAGTATTATAAACAGCTCCTAGCATGTACAATAAATGGTTTTCCCACTAACAATGTGTTCATTTAACAAGTTTGTTCCTTGTGTTGTCTCGTACTTGCGAGAGTGTGTTCTTTCTTTATTCATTCTCTTTTGGATGCCGACATCACGTGGAGCCGATCCCATCCAGGTTTGTTCTGTCCGTGACACTCATATAGAGCACGGCATTCCTTGTTTGCCGTGAATGACATGTGCCTTTTCTTTTCTTTGAGTTTAGACAGTGCCTGTGTTGTGACAATTGTCATAACTTATAGTATCGAGGAAAAACACATTGTGTAGTACTGGTGATGTTCTGGTACGCTTGCATTGCTTTTCTCTGTTTAGGATAGACTGAAGAATTTGATGGCTCTTCCGTATAATAAGCTGTGTGCGGATTGCGGCACCCACTACCCGAGGTATGGCACTCATTTCAAGGTTACGCTTATTGAGGAAGACATTGTGTTAGTCGGTAATTGCAGAATTGTTATCTTGCAACTTGTTTATGAATCAGTATGTTACTTCTTCTTTTCCGCTTTCTTTGCAATTGGGCGGAGTATCTGAAGAGAAGATTATTTCCTTTCCAATTTTTGAAACTCACTGTGAATGCACACATGAGACCTTCATCAACAGAGAGAATGGCGGCTGCGTTATCGAATTGTCCACAATAATGGGGAGCCGAGAAGATCGTCACCTGAACTGCGTTGGTAGAAATCCGCCTGACGCCGTACGTGTCTTGCCAATGCAGGAGTATTGATGTTATCCCCGTAAAAACGAAGAAAAGATAACAAAACGACGCTGTACGCAGTTGCCCAAGACGAGCGCTCACCAGCTTTCGATTGGCGAAGAACTCGTATCCATCCTGTACAACTTGATGTGCCCGTGCCACCAGATCGATGTTCAAGTCATTGCACATCTCATTCACCACATCTGGACCGAATACGTATGATACACCACGCGTGTTTGCCTGCCAACCCTGAACCAGTCGGTCTACTCCTGGAAACGTGGGAACAACCAATTCGACGTTGCTGTGTTAGCCTGTGTACCTTGACGGAGCTGTCGGGATCAGACCACAGGAGATCGACGTGGATCGATGGATTGGGTGGATCAACGGGTCGACTGATCGATCGAAGTTGTTCGAGTGACTTGAGTTTCGGAGAGAGACCGCCGTGCATGCACAGAATACGACCGCCGACCAGACCAACCAGGGGCATGCAGTTGAACACGTCCTGCAACAACATTCATTCATTCTTGGAGAGGTCCGTTTTGTGAGAGACAGCTCTTTCACACCTGGAACGAGTTCCATATCCGTGAACTCTGATATCGTCGCATGCACTCCTCGTAGAATCCGTAGACGCGGTTGATGGCGGCGCATTCATGGTTCCCACGCAGCATGAAGAAGTTTGAGGGAAATCGAACCTGCGCATCAATAAGCGATTATTGATCGGGAACACTTACTTTGTATGCGAAGAAAAGACAAATATTCTCGAGATTCTGATGACCACGATCAACATAATCACCGAGGAAGAGATAGTTTGAGATTGGAGGAAATCCACCGCGGTCGAACAGACGAAGAACATCTGAATGCATTTCGACGTCTATTTCCCCCAGTGACGGAGTGCTCCGTGCTCAGCCGTCGTAGTAAACTCCACTGTTTTCAGTCAGCTTTCCAGTGACCTTTTACACTGAGTCTGTAAAGGTCACTGGAAAGTTTAGTGAAAACTGAGGGGTAACACTGATTTAAAAAAGCCAAGCACAGCTACAATGTTACTTGTTGTCCAGTTATCTGCATACTATCCGGGTTGGAATATGTATGTGTGGTTGTCTGTCTATTGTGCACATACCTGCATACTGTCCGTGAGTGTCACCGCATATTTTGACAGGTGGATTGACCTCGATGAGAGTTGGTTGAGCGAGGAAGATTTCTCTGGCTTTGTTGCATAGTTGAATGATTTCGGCTTCCTTGACGGACTTGACGAGATATTGACCGGGTTGTCCGACGGACAAGAGACGACAGATCAACTCGTCCACATCGAAGGCCGGTTGAGGGGCGCGCGCCGCCATGGAATGTATGACAAATGACGACTGTCATCGGCTACTACTGCACATGCACTTATCCACTTATCATACACGTCGCGTCGTATCTGACCTGCCTTCTCTTTGTACAACCGTCACATTGGCAATTCATATGGTCACCATATAATAATACCGCTTTCTTTGTTAGTCGGTAGCAGGTTGGTTGTGCAGCATAGTGTACAATAACCTGAATAAAAATATTTGTATAACTTTAAAGAGAACTTTAAATGCTTCTGCCATGTTGAATAAGCGTAGATCTGATGATAATTCTTATTACTTACGACAAGTATGACAACGTTGTGTATGGAGTGTGACAGTTGAGGATCTCAATATTCAGATGGGCGAGTGTGAGTCTGGGCGTGTTCGTGTGCCTCCGTTGTGCGGGATTCCATCGCGGACTCGGTGTCCATTACTCCAAAGTGAAATCATGTTCACTGGACTTGTGGACAGAGGAACAAGTTCGGTCCATGGAGGAAAAAGGAAACAAATGGGCGGAGCTCGAATATGGACCCCCCATGCAATATGGTACCGAACAGTCGAGTCATGCTGTGGAGACATATATCAGGTCTGTGTTTCTGTGGTTTAAGATACTGGGTTTTGTTTGTTAGACAAAGAATTTCTTTATAACAATATCTTCTAACAATAATGGGCGCCTTTGTGTTCATTATCATGTCGTTTCTAGGAGGAAGTACGTGGATGGCCAATATCAGAATCAGTTGTTGGCGGCGTCGTCTGGTGGGAAAGGAGCAAAGAAGGAGACGAAGGCGGTCACAAAAGACGCGAATCTTCTCGACTTTATGGTATGTTCATAGAATCCACTTCAATTATCATGCTTATAATCATAGTATTTGTTTCTGGATTGATATTCTGTGAAAAGGTGATTCAATTTTTTTTTGCATGCCGGACAATTCGACAGAAATGCTTTCCGAGTGAGGCAGGGGATCAAGCACTCTGTTCAGGGGATCAAGCACTCTGATTTCGATTATGACACTCAATTTGCTTCTGGCGCATGCAATTGTATTTGCTTAGCAAAGAAGCTACCAGCTGCGGCAGTAAGACTCCGGATTCCGCGAGCTCTCCTCTCACAGATTTCTGTTAGCTCAGAGGAATCTGGGAGGTTGTGATGACGTAGCTGAGAGGATCTTTTGAGCTACCAAGACGAAGCTCACATTTTACTTTTATTTGGAAAGTTTTTTCACTGTCCTTGTCTTCTTTTATCCGTTCGCTTTTATTTGCACTGAAGAAATATGCCGTTAATATAACCAATTGTTTACATATACAAAGACATTTTGTTTAAAGAACGAACTTTTAAATGCGAGACAAACGAATATGTTGTGTTCACGGAGTCGAATTGTATTGTAAAGGGAATGATCTACCGGAATAAGCACCGCGCGATCCGCATGTTGTAAGGTATAATAGTTATCACGTTGTTTATAACATATTTATTGAGCAAAGAGGGAACGGTTCACAGATTTGTATAATCATGCGGTGGATAATATGGATCGAGGGTGGAATCGAAGAATCATAATTGAGGCAACTTACGTCGAATCAAAGATCGTAAGAGACTGTTCTGTTTCTAAAATATGATACTGCAATATGATACTACTTGATTGCATGTTCTTTAACAAAGTGTGAAAAACAAAGTGTAGAACTAATGTACAGACCGATATAATCCACAATCAACACATACAATAGGTTCCTTGAACAATAAAAGCCACAAACCGTGGAGAGTTGAATCAATTCTTGCAGTGTTACGCATCCAAACGCTCTGTGCAGTAAAACAGCAATGCTTGTAACAGTTCTTTCCTTCTCATTAAAATGGAGTTCTTCCGTACTTTCTTTCGCCGCTGTGATCTGCCTGCGAAAGCTTCTTTGCGTTTCCCATCAATGTGGGAGCCCATGAAGCTTATCCCCGTTACTGTTCATTCTCTGAATGGACAGTGATGATCCAGCGAATTCCACCTTGAGATCTTATGTATGCAGATAACGTCGTGTTGAACTCGAAGGACAGAAGATCTCGGGTTCAGAATGATGCTTGACGGATCCACTCTACACACCAATGCGGCATGGACGAAGTGGAGGGACGACGGAAGGACAAGAAGAGGAACACGGAATGGCCTGGAAGTGGATGGGCGTCGCCTCGATAACGGAGAAGCTTCGAGAAAGCAGGCTGCGATGGTTCGGACACGTCATGCGGAGAGACGAGAGTTCGGTGTCCCGAACTGTATTAATCTGGGAGTTGTTGGGCAACGTCTACGAGGACGACCGAAGACACGGTGGATACTGTATCTTTTTCCAAGACCTACACATTGCGAGGCTTGAACAGGAAGATGCCCAGGATCGAGCGGTGGGGAGACGAGGAAGCCGAGCAGCGGACCTCATCGTTACACAGGAGTAACGTAAGGAAAAAAAATGCTACAGCCATGTATGAATTATGTTGAGACTATTGACATTATAAATATGAACCTCGCAAGAGGCGGTGCGGACCGACGTCTTCCGCGAGATGGATGTGAGGACGCGGCCAAAGCTTCCTACACTACAGGAAACGTTTGCATGAGGAGGGACATGAATGTAATGACCACAAATGATTGTATGTGTTTGATAATAAAGCCGTCATCTTAATTTCTTTCTGAGTTTACAACAAACACTGAATGTGTGAACAGAGAAAAGGTAGCGGCCCTTTTATGACATCGGAGATGGTAACGAAATGTTTCTTAGATGTCGGATGAACATATGACCTCAAACGAATTGGACGGATCCTTCGGGGAATTCATAGCGGCGTCTGCCATCGAGACACCCGTCCTGGATGGAACACAAGAAGAAGAGGCATGGAATTCATTCCAAGGTCACTACCAACAACCGCCTATGCAACGTATGTTACTCCTTTTTGACACCTTTTAGGCTGATTGGGTTGTGCGGCAACAATCCGTCTCTTATGAGATGGTTAACACCACATTGTTGTTTCAGCCAGTGTACCGAAAATCGATCCGTTCGGTATGAATGATGCGATGTGCGGAGCACCGTCGATGGCATCGGAGCAGAAGATGTCAAATGCCGATATCCTTGCTCTCTTTCAACACAAACCAATGCCGACAATGGGTATGTTCGTTTCTTTTGGAACACAGAAAGTCGCTACAGTTTGCACGTGAACCATTGCCGGCTTGCCATTTTTACATTTTCTTATATTCTCGCAGTCTTCGTGCGCACTCGCACTAGGCAGGCGCTCCTGACCAGTGTGCGCGAATCCCGTGCACCCACGTTTTTTTCTTTTTGAAGCTGACTTGATAATTGCTTCTCTGGTTTTTTGAACAAACCCGTCAACAGGTCTGAAAATGTACACGTTCTTACAATCACGCAACAGGTCAAGATCCATTACCGTACCCATTTTCAGTATCCCTGTTTCGCAATGGGAACATTAACGGGCACACATGAAACACTTTATGTTGACAATAAATTTGTGATGTACTCACCGGGGGCTGATGGTGTAGCGGCAGGGAGCTCCCCACATCAAACATGAGACCCGGTTCGATCTCCGGCGATCTCGTCCCTACCCAACCTAATTTGTTAATTTTTACAGCGCAACAAAGGATGATGGCAGTTCCTCCCCAACAGCCGCCTATTTCTTTCCCATCCAAGTTCTAACTGATGCGAGTTGTAGAGTATCTGAATTAATAGTATTGTCTAATCTGTAAAATTACGAGATACACACATACTACTTGAAAGAATACTTTTTAGTGTCATTTCCCCAACGCTCTTTCATTTTCGTTTTCCTCACAACTTTACGGTTATTTTGTGTTTTAATCATATTCTGTACGGTATTCTGCAAAATCTTTTTCTGCAAAATAAAGTCAATTTAAGATCGTTCAACTCAGTTTAAAGAGTTTTAAATGAACTGGCATACTTATTTAAAGCATTGTTTTGGTGAATATTTTTTGCAAAAGAACGCACGTACTCAACAGAATTTATTGGCACAACACAAATGAAATAAAGTTTTGCCAGACTTCGATTTCTTCAATGGGGAGACGCCACTCGACCAGCGTAGAAGGCCTTCTAAAAACATCTCACTTGTATTATTCATTGCGAATGCACTCTCTACAGTGGCTCACTGTTGACATAGTCACGATCTTATACG
>JACMIJ010000444.1:2636-17073 GCA_014805365.1 Koerneria luziae
TATTATATCGTTCTTTGACGAGGTACACCAGAGCCAAAGAGGCATGTGTATGTGTAACACACAACTGCCCTATCAATTAAGTTTCTACAATGCATTACACTATTAAGATCACATTTTTAGATTAGATTTTTGTCAATTGGGCGGGCAAGTGGGCAAATTTGTTGTTCATGCTGCAGATACACGGAGAGCGCTGGAGGAGTGAGCTTTGGGCATCATAGTAGGCATTGCCTATACTATTACCTATTATACTGAAATAATCCCCAAAGTTATCACTGTGGTGCAAACTGAAAAATACCATTTCGGAAAATGATTTTTCCCAACCTGATATTTGTCACAAAACAGTACACGACTGATACATTGCTACTTCGGGCTTCACAACAAAGAGAAGACTAAATTAAAACAGAACCTTAGTTAACTTTTACAATTACCATAAAAGAGCAAATATGAAAAAGAAAATAAACATAAACCAACGAACCATGCGATTGGAAGACGAAGAGAGGGCGAGAAGTCGCTTCGATAATATTCCTCTCCCACTCCTAGTGAACGAGAAAGACCAAAGTCAGAGATCTTCACCTAAAACCAAGTCGGAATAAGACTCAGAAAAAATGATCAACTAAACGAGTATTTAAGTCCGGAGTGCCCACCTTTTCGGACTTAAATACTCGTCCCGGCGGCCCGGCTCCCTCGGTTACCGCCCCGCAGGCAATAATGCCTTGAATCGGGTGTACTTTACTTTACTTTTAAACGAGTATGACGATTTCGCCAACAATAGCATACAATTCATTAGCTAATTCATTCATTTATTCAGCAGTTCATGTGCTTTGCTAAATCCCTGTACAACAGCAAACTTCAAATAACTTCCTAAGGCTAAACAGGGACTAGAGCTTCGGATATCCCATGTATAGACTAGCTAGTAGTAGCCAACATTTGGCCATACATTGCAATTTTGGTGTGCATGGTCCCTAACAAGTCCATTCACTCTCATATAAACATTATTAAACTTTGATGCTTTTGACAAGAAATGCGTTACGAACAGTCGTCGTATGAAAAGCTCAGAAGAGTCTAACAAGTAATACAAGAAAAGAGCAAACCTTTGTGCTAGAAAAGACGAGAACATTGCGAGCGGCGAGGTCCCGGTGGATGAGTCTCTCGTTCTCCAGATAACTCATTCCACGGGCAATCTGATCACACTACACACAATCCAATCATCACCCACTTGTACGGCGAAGTTGCAGAGGACGTGGACGGGGAACGAGTCGTGGAGGGCGGGATTCCGAAGACAAACCAGCAACGACCCACATGATGCCAATTCCGACACCTGACAATAACACATTGTGAGAACTCGATACGATATGTTTCCTCTCACAAAACTTATATTACAGTATACGGTCACAGTAGTAATCGGGAATGGGCAACATACACGCTAAATTAGAAAACCTTCTCTTTCCCATCCCTCTTTTCACGTAAAACGCTATACGTGGAAAAATAGATGAGTAATGTAGAGCCAAAAACGAAAGTAATTGAAGTCATTAAATTGGCAGGTTGGCATATAAATGAAGCCCGAGAATGGGCACTCGTCAAATTGAGGTAGACTACTCCTAACAACAATTGCCTTTTTAGCAACGAATATGCTGAGCCGAGCAATGGCAGAGCTACTGCCAAAACCATCCATTTCCTCACTGCTTACAAGCATTTTTTGATCAAAACATAAAATGGGAATAAGCAAAGAAGAGACCATCATGATCTGCTTCGTATCGAGGACGACTCCATACAACCGGACGATATCCTCATGTTGCATTTTGTGCATGATGGCCACTTCGGAGAGGAAGTTCGAAGTGTTGGAGAGAAGTCGATCGGAGGGAACGCACTTCACGGCCACCTGGATGGTCTCCGACGGTGTCGTCCACACTGCCTGGTGCACCACCCCGAATTCGCCCTTCCCCAGCTCCTTCACCAAGGAGATCCTCTCAAGTGGAATCATGTGATGCTCACTGTCCGACTTGTCCTCCACTCTAAAAAAACAATATGGACATGAACAGACAACAACACAGCTTTATTGAGTTATTTAGTTGGATTTTTCGTTTGTTGTTGTTATTAGCAAAAAAATGATCGTGTAGAAACGATTGCTTGTCCCAGCCTCGATCTCAATCGTAATGCCAACAACTGACTTCTTATTGTTATCCTTGTTGAGTTTCTTCTTGATTCGTCCAACGAAAGATGCTTTGGAGAAGAGTCGTTGATATTCCTTGCGCAGTCTCTTCTGTTCGGGTCGACTCATTCCAATGGACATCAAGTCGTCTTCGTCCACGTACTGCATGTCCCCCGCGTGCCGCAGCTTCAGCTCATTCCTCAGCTTGTATTCATATCTGAGCAGTACAACAATCGACAAACAGAGACTGCTGACCCAGTTACCATAGGCTTGTCTAAATCAAATCTAGGTTGAGCTTTTCATAGGCAATGAGATCTAACACATAAGTTCTGTATCACAGTGTGTTACATTCGCCTATAGCACCTTATTTGCATACAAAGACAAACACCTCCCTCACAAGAACAAAGAATATACATAAGTGAGACTGGAGGAAGTTGCACGTAACACGTATGGAAGTGTCTCCAAACGTGTCTTCAAGGGAAAGACACTCTGAATTGCACAGAAGAACGTACCCGAGGAGGTCGGCGGCAGCCAGAAGGGCGGTCAACGAGGGCACGTCATCCATCACAACATAACCTGGTCCAATCAATAGACAGTTGGTCACTCTCGGTATCAAGTGGAAAGAACCACCCATCAACAACTGACCACTCACTTATCATCCAATGTTTATAACCAACAAACAAACAAGCAACAACATAACAAGGAGGAAATACAAGAGTCTACTTCATCAATGTCTTCTGCTTCGCGATGTCCCGTTTATTGATCCGCTTGATTCCTTTTTTGTTCAGACTTCCGGATTGCATTGGTTTGCCCTTCCTCAACTGTTTCTTCTTCAGCACTTTAGTGATTCGGATTTGGTGTTTCTTTATTTTGGGATTCTGGAGAGAAAGGGCGAGTTGCACTGAAGGGAGATCAGCGAATGTGACGAAACCGAATCCCTTGCCGAGTCCCATCGCACCGTCTCGCACTACACGAACTTCCTCAAAGCATCTTTCCTGTTAGGTTATGTTGCAATATGCAATACAACAACGAGTGCAACAGCTTCATTCGAATGAGATTATCTTGTCAGTCATTGCGCACACACGATTTTTGTGATCTCATAGCACACCTCTTATTGTTATCCATTTATGATACTGTGTCAAAGGTTTTAAAAAAATTTGAAGTCACGTATGAAGAAACAATTTATATCTATGGGACTACATAGCCTTAAATTTTTTTAACTATCTTCAATGTCAGGATTTCCCGTAAGACCGTATAACCTCAATTCTAAATTCAAGAAGCCATACCATCCACCGTCTAATACTTCATTTCTAATTGGGTGGTGTTTTAAGTCAAAAATGGGATAAAATCAAGTCTTAGAATCTTGAAGGAATAGAGCATAAAACGTTGAAACCACGGTACTGAGAAGAGATAAGCAAAAAACCTTTGTTGGTCCAACATGTTTCTCTGCCCAGTTGTCCAATTGGGTTTCGGTGCATTCAAATGGAAGACCACCCACGAACACCGTCACTGAATATCACTCTTTGGAGGGAAAACAGTAACGGGGAGATACGCCTAGTAGAGAGAGAACGAAGGAAACTGACTCTTATTGTTGTAGGCCTTCTTCTTGGCGCAGCCATCAACACGCAGCTTGTGCTCATCCAACACCGTACCATTCCTGCCAATAAATTCAATAATTAAAGCCATGCCAACATTGTTTATATGATCGATAAAAAAACAAACTTTTCCAGCGCAGCCGGGACACTTTCTTTCTTCTCAAACTTGATATAATAAATTAATGAGTCCATATGTTCGTTCACTTTACCCGACAGATATGCAATCTGCAAACAATTCGCTAATTCTTCTCTCAAACATAACAATTATAACATTAATGTTTGGAAAAAAATATTCCCTACTAGTTATATTTTAACTTTATTTAAGTTTCTGTGAAAAAAAATAATTTGTGGGTGTACCTTCTTGGTGATTGTTTGCGTTTTTCCGACAACTCCCCGTACACGAATACTGTCGATCTTTCCACAATCGGCGAAAATCTTCTTGAGTTGCTGCTTGGATACGGTAGTGGGCACATTGCCTATGAACACAGTGCGTTCCTTCTCCTCGGCGTCCATCTTCCCGTCCTTCTCCACTTCTTTCTTCTTTTCTTCCACCGTCTCTTTATGTTCGTCTTCTGCTTCCACGGTTATTTTCTTAGTTTTCTTCTTGTCCTTTCTCTTTCGATTCAATCTGTAATAATAAACACTAAGTGATAAGCCAATGAAACTAATAGGCATCAATAACAAAAGAAAACAAGAAACATTTCCCCACTTCATTTCGATGGTAATGATCAATGTAAGTTATATAACATAATAGATTTGCGGAAAGAAACCGTTGAGCGGTTCTCGATTTCTGTTGTCCGTCCGCCTTTTCTTCCTTCTTCGCCGTTACCACACAAACGGGTTCTTCGACGGTGAAGTCGTTGTTCTTGTCGAAGACATCATTGTGAGATGTGCCCGAAGAGAACATACTGGACAGTGCACCCGGGACGTATTCGTCCACTGCACTGAAACATATACTGTAACAATAAACAAATGTATTTCAAAACTATACGTTGTAACATAAACGGAAGTCAGAACACAAGAAGAAACACAATCTCTCAGTAGAGTGACTATCATGTGCACTCATTTCTCACATGAGTCCACTAGGCCCGAATGGCACATTTGTCCTATTCATATTTGTAATGAGTAAAATGCGGTCCGGTAAATCAAACAAATTAGTCGTTAGAAAAGGGAAGAAAGAGAACAAGAATCAGATTTCCAAAACACTCTTCCGTGAATACTTCGACATAAACAGCCACAGCGTTTCACAACCTCTGATTTTTCTGCTTCCTTTAAATATTTAGACAAAAATATATTCAAAAAAATGATAGATATTTCCGGATCGGCGTGAAAACAATACATTCAAAACGATGTGCAATGGCCAGGGGTTTACGCAACGGTGTTCTTACAAAATTACGCGGAGTACCGAGAGTTAAGTTAACGAAATATTTGGAGGAATTGAGGAACGAGAAAGAGTCACAATCCATAAAACGATATCACAACGATAAAGTGGCAAAAGGCATCCGACTCGCAGGAAATCGAGAAGTGTCAGATAAAAGCCGATATCTTGCAGAAAGATCTAGCAGGTTTTCCCTTCTATACCAATTCATTGTATTAATGATAAAAAGATAAACTAAACCGAGACGAACCTTGTACTCTCGGATGATCCGCTACGCCCCAAAGAACTCTTCGATTTCTTCTTTGACGGCTTGGTCATTCTGAAGAGATTATGTTCATGAACGTTCAATATCTATAAAAGGGTACGACACAAAAAAATACATTTCGTCGATGATGAGTCATTTCGAGGCTGCAGACAATTATCCAAAGAATTGTAAAATGAAAAACTTATATTAAAGAATATGTGAAATAAAACATTAGTAAACTTGTTAATATAGAAGACATACATTAGTGAACTTGTGTATTCCCATGGAGACAGCGGTCAGCCAGCCCTCATTGTTATAGTTGGGAAAAGAAAGGCACAATAAAGCACATTGTGTTAAATTATGTGTAAGACAGTTGGCTACTATAAAACGAAAAGCGGACAGCAATAAATACGTCTTGAATACAAGAGATGTTTGTAGAACAAATACATAAATGCAGTTCTCTTAAAAAATTAACTATAATTGAAAAGCGACAAAGGAAAAGCTGTTGAGTGAAACGCGACAAGTGGTGCAGAGTGACCTCATTCAACACAAACTGCCTGCAAGGTGAAAGCTTTACTACAACCTCTGCTACACACTGGGCAGACTAATATCAAATACCAACTCTACATAATTACAAACGACTCAAAATGACTACAAACAGAAAGGCCTGTATCCTGACTCATTATTTACAAACTGCTGCCGAGAAATTACATTTAAATAAAATGAAACTTAGAGAAAACAAGAAAACATTGAATCATGAATAAACAAGTACACTTGTGTACGCATAGACAATCTCTGCGCATTGGCATGCCATGTTTGGTGGGTCATGCAAATGAAGTCTCCTTGTTAGCAACGACGAGAGTGTATGGCATGGCGTTTCTATCCAGTGTATTTCTTTTCTTAGTATATGATGAATTCATAATTTTGCTGTTGATAATTTCTATGGTTGTCATGCAATGGCCAGACTTCTTGGACAGAGTTATCACACAATCCTGACCCTCCGTTCGTTAATGAGGCATCTTAGGAATAGTCCTCCGGCTGTCACCCCATGTGCGATATGACAGGTGGGAATTGAAACGGTCCCCTTCGTAATTGATTACCCGCCATCGTGAAATTACGGTATCCATCGGATGAGTGTCGCATCTTGTCTGGGTAGACACCATTTATAGGACAAGCAACAACAGCATTCTTATGCAATAAGTTAGCGAGGCAGCAAACACAATCATACTATATATTACACTCTGGGACAAGGTGGATGAGGATACCGGAATAGGAATGAACAGAATGGAATCATGGAGATAACATCACATGATATACATGGTCACGAAAGTGAGCGAGACTGAGGGAAGCGGGTGGATACGAGGACGATACGTGTACAATTCGGGAAAGTTACGGAGCAATGGGATAGAATGTGGGGATGATACGGGTAGCATACGGGTAGCATACGGGTAACATACGGACCCCCCTGGGGGGAAGAAAGGATGGACAGATTTACTCGTGATAATCTATGATGACTCTCTGAATGGCTTACAATATGAGTATCTATGATTCATATGTTGTGAATATGATCCGGAATGTGAGAATCGTTTGAGACACTTGTCGCATTGGAATGGTTTCTCCCCCGAGTGAAGTCGCTTGTGTTCTGTGAGGTGGTGTTTGTGCTTGAAGGCCTTCTCGCACACCTCACACTTGTATGGCCGCTGGCCTGCAATGACGCAACGTTACCCATCTGGACATCCAGCTGGTCTCCAAGATGGATAAGTTTCGCGGCTCAACCTGGCTACGAACCACATGGCACCAATATGCCACTTACAATCAGGTGGCACTATTATCGGGTAACAAGGTGAGTGATACTGTTGGGGTGGTTATAGGAGAAGAGGGGATATGACTCAAGGAAGTGTGGATTCCGAACAGGAGGTGTGTTCGATGTCTCAATCTGGCACATCTGGTGTTCGTCTCAACTTTCTTTATGACCCTTTGAATGAAAGGTGAGATGGTAGTTGTTGGTCGTTGTCCCCCCCCCCCTCTTCCCCTCATGTACCCCGTCTTCTTCGTGGGCGCAGATGGCCTCATCCAACGGAATTATGGAATTACGGAAACAAGATATGGAATGAATCGGTACCCGAATGCTCGTATTTGTGGCGGGCGAGTGAGGACTGCTTGCCGAACACCTTGTCGCACTGGTCACACGCATACAGTCCCTCCTCCTCCAGCCGACCCCATGACTTCGTGTCGTCCCTTTCATCCGATCCATCCAATACCTGGAGAGGAAAGGAGTATTGGATGAGGATGGGTACCTTCTGGAGGTCGATGAGTCCATTCGGACCAAGCATGGAATACTTGGAGAGAAGGGACTGGGCGGGCCAGATGGACGATCCCAGCGTGCCGTCGCCGCCATCGGGCAGCTTCATCAGCTGTCGGATGCATTCGGATTGTTGTTGGACGAATCCTGTACGAGGTAAGAGATTGGTGGAGGCGGATACCGAGGAGGTCGGGGTTCCATTCCTTGTCGTCCTCCTTCATCGACAGATCCAATGGAGTCTCTCTTCCCTCCTTCTGAATGTCTTGTTGCCACCTTGTACATCTTATTATGCCTCATTATAGATAATTGAGCCAAGTGACACTAATATGCAGGTTGCCAATTGGCAGGAAGAGGGGACAGCATGAGGTTACCTCAACGGGGGGTGCTGATGGTGATTGTGCCACCTTGTAGGATGTCTCGGTGGCAACCTCCGATGGCACTTCGGTGGCACTCTCGGTAGAACTCTCAGGTGCCACTTCGGGTACCACATCAGCTGCCAATTGACTTAACCACGGTGGCATTATGGCACTGGCGGATCTTCCTCGTCTTTCTTTTGCCCGCGAATTTTGAAACCAGACCTGAAAGGCATTGTTCGCTATCACCTGGACTATGCAGCTGTCATACACCATAATACATCCCGACACTTTTTGCTTGCAAACAAAGGCGCGATCTCGAATAGACGGCTACCGTATGCACAGGCACCATGGCAACTCCTTGTGCTCATGGCAACAAGGAGGCACCGTACCTGGACAACAAGAACAACCGTATCTGGACGAGATGGAAGTGCCATAACTGGACAACAAGGGGAACCATACCTGGACAACTCGCTTGTTCACTCCAATCTGCTCCGCCATTGCTGCCAGTTCATACTTGGAGGGAAAATTGTTCTTCTTGAAATGAGATTGAAGAATGCCGATTTGTTCCTCGGATAGGTAAGACCGGGAACGGAAAGGCTTCCATTCTTGTCCGTCGGGTATTGGCTGGAAAGGTTCGTGGGTGGGATAGTCCCCTTACCTCATCCTCCTTGTCCTCGGTCGGTGGAGGAGATCCCTCTGCTGACTCCAACCCAGAAGACGAGGCAAGTTGTGATGAGAAGAAGGAAGATGGGGATTCAGGAGCAGGAGATGTTGACTGAGGTGTCTGATGGGTGGAGAGGGTGAGGGAGGGAGAGGGAGGGATACCTGGAAGAGGGATGAGAGGGAGAGCGGAGTGGGCAGGGCGGCAGCGTGCAATTGCAGGAAGAGATTGCGGTACAGAAGGAGTTGGTCGATGGAAGGCGCGAATGGTGTGGAGGCAACACATTTCTTCGAACTCATGTGGGACGAATAGGAACCCGAATGCGAGAATCGCTTATGACAATTCGAACACTGAACACAAGCAGCATACCAGTATATATCAATAATAGATATACCCCTCCCATACACATATAACCCTCATATGCACCATTGACTTACTTCAAACGGCTTCTCCCCACTGTGGATCCGGATATGCTCTTTCAAATGATGCTTGAACTTGAACGCCTTGCCGCATTCAACGCATTTGAACTTGCGCAGGATATCGTCGCCTGTGGCCGCTGGCGCCGGCGTCACAATGGCGTCCACGATGTCCATCATGGGCAGAAGGCGCACGCCACAGATCAATGCACCTGCAAGTACCGCGCAACGGTAACATACACAAAGCAGTTATGAACAGGAAATCTCGAGGGTCAATGAAAGGAAAATGACTGATAAAACTGGATGAGTGATTAACGGATAACGGGATGGAGACAGAACCAGATACTCCAGTTATGGGCTGTTGTGGATAAGGAATCCTCATGGATCAAGAGGCGGGGCCAAGGGGGCGGAGTCTGACTGCTCAGTAATTGCATCCTGATAGGTAGTCCACCTGCATCTGGCACCTGTTCAGCTGTCACGTAGAACAAGATCAAGATGTATGGGCACATCACGGCATATCTACGGTAGAAAGGTATGTCGCGATGGAGCAACTCCAGTCCGGCCGGCCAGACATAATACCTGTTTACACTGCGAGTAGATGCATGAGTGAGGTGTGATTGGCTGCCATTGCCTCTATTCGGACACGCCCCGCCCCAACCTGCCAGGTAGTTACCGTAGTCTATTTATTCATGTGGAGAGCGCCAGAGAAATCATAGATCGTGGTTACCTTGGTTACCTTTACAGTAACCCGCTCATTCTGCCCTATACCTGCACTCGCTTTTATGCTTATTAATTTAATTATTTTGTATCCTGGCAGGCTCATTTGCGGTGTGGCTCGTTTCGAGTGCTGGCCCAGATGCTGCTCTTCTGTTCTCCCTGATTGCTCCTCTCGCACCTTTTCCGCTTTGAAGGAGAATCGAATTGACGGAAAGACAAATAGAATTTAACCTTGATTCGGTTCGTAGCCTGAGGGAACCTCCTGAATGAGCCGTGCCATGATAAAGGGGATCAGAAAGGAAAGGAAGGAGGGGAGGGAAAGTGGAAGGAGAAGAAGACGACGAACGAGAACACAATATGGAGACGACGCACCTGGTCGGACACACATGTACAACATCATTCGATGTAATCCAATTCACTCAAGGTGCTCACAATGAACTTTGAATAGAAAGCAGTATTACGGGGCAAAGAGGGATTAGAGGAGAAGCTTGTGCCTGCCCGACAAGGGTCTCCCAATTAGACACTCCGACACACAGATTCACCCTCAGGAAGAGCGTTTTAATTGAGCGAGTATGTGAAGGTGCGCAGGATCGATAGAAGCTGTGGAGTACCTGCGACGGAGAGGACAGGGATGCCACATGCCAGGGACCAGGAGGGACAACACCAAAAGGGAAGGAGGGACGGAGAGGGAAGCCATGTTGAGGAAGGCAAGGTAGAATAGCATGACAGGGAAAAGGAACGAGATGACGGATGGCAGAAAGGGATACAAGCCGAGGGCAGGATGAGGGATGAGAGGAAGGACAAAAGGATCTCGGGATAAGGAAAGGATTCCCCAGGTGTACCAGCTGGCCCCAGCACACTCTTTGTCGGTCATTTCAAGTGTTTTTATGGATACAAAGGAGTGATAATCCCACTGAGCAGGTGGCATGGAATTAGCATGTGAATGAGGGAAGTCACTTGGCACCCTCCTCCCCTCTGGTGTCTGTCCGATGCCCTGTCCCTCCCCCCTCATCCTCCCTCTCCTTCACTGTTCTGTCACACTGCTCCTTGTTGATTTCTTCAAACAACACAAAAGGTACACCGACTGTTGAATATTTCATGGAAGGCACTGCATTTGGGAGAGGATGGGACGGTGGGGCAAAGGAGGGCTGATAGCCCATTGGCAGATATGTGCCAGGCGAAGTAAATGAATATGGTTTATGCCAGTCGATAGAGAAATATTCAGAAGGTGTACTCGGCCATATATAATTGATGGCGGGAAATCGGTTACTCGGCCAGATATCCCATGTTCCGGAGGGAAGACGATGCTGCGTACTTCTGGGTCTGCTGGGCGAACTGTCGGCCGAACAACGGATCGTCCACCATCAGAGTCTCGTCGCGCGGGAACAGAATACTGTACACCATATGAAATGGGAAGGGTAACGGACTCCTTGATGGCGGCGACGCGGCGTCTTCCGGGCGGCGAGTCGCGGACCGCCGTGTCATTCATGTACCACGAGAAGGCGAGGGCCGTCACAAGACAGATTGCAGTGATGACGACGAATGGTATCGATTGACGGAGACTGAATCCCCCGGGATGGCAATCAGGCATAAATTGGGATCATTCCGAAATTCGATCAGCCGAGGTCACCCTCTGATTCTACCAATAGAAAGCAATATCATACACCTCCTCTACTTCTCTTCCCTTTTCTCTGTCATTCTGTGTCTGCCTTCCTCTTGTATCTCCGTCGCCACCTTACCCTCTGCCGCTGCATTCCCTTTTCTCATCCTGGAAGATCGAAGACACCTTGCCATATGGAAGACACACATATGGGACAGACGGACGCATCTCTCAGGATAAGGCTGTATAAAAGGGTCAAAGGGAATGAGGCAGAAGCAGGGAACAAGGGAAGCGAGGGAAGGAGATGTTCCCTCACAAGGGAAAGCGAAAAGACAAGATGTTCCCTCACAAGGGGAGGCGAAGAAAAGGGAAAGAAGACGAGGAGATGTTCCCTCACGAGGGAAAGGAAGAAGATAAGGAGAGTTCCCTCACAGTTCCACAGCTGAGACGTCCACATCACAACATGCCGGCTGCATACGAGTTGTGCAGCACATCGAGGTATTCGGGCAAAGGTAGATGTTCGGCTGGAAGGGAAGAGGAAGTCAGAAGAGGAAGAAGAGGGGATCAGGGCTAGGACCGAGGACGGTTTTGGGGTTAGAAAATTTGCTTGGTATATTTTGTTTGGGTTGACTCACAAATCCAAAAAAACTTAGTTCAACCTAAAATTCGGGACTTTGAGCATTACTTTTGACTTCGAACATGCAATCTTTCATCCTAAGCACACATTGTGCACATTTCACCTTTTTTTAAACCATACATTAACCATACATTATTCACATGGTTTAATATTGTTCGAACTTTTGCATGTTCTAAGAAACTTTAGTACAGGAGCGATTATTTGAGATTTTGTTTGATTGTTGTTCCATTTTTCGCATACAAAATTTTTGGGTCGGAATTATTTTTTGCCCAGCCCTGATGGTGATTGGGCGAACTAAAGGACAATGGGACAACAGAAAAGAAGAGGATACGGAAGAAGAAGAAAGCAACTGAAATCAGACAACAGCGACAACTCATATCGGGTGAACCAAGGGAGGGCAGAAGGAGAAAGGACGAGGGGAAGTTGTACCTGATATGGCGGAAGCGCATCGTCGAAGACACACAATGTATTCAGATCTGCCATCGACGAAGAAAGAAGCAAAAGAAACAAGAACCAAACGAACATCCACGGAAACAAATGGAATATCCCAGGGATACCAAATATATCAGCAGGCAGATGCTCCATTTGCATATTTATGTTCTAATAAATGTGATTCGTCAGATATGGATAGCTATGAGACCATTTGTTCCTTCAACTGACAGTGAATGCAATGATATTCGAGTACCAACAGGAATGCTTACTTACAATGAACAAGAAAAGACAATAGAGTATTCTGACTGATAGTGTGTGATGGAATGGTGGTGCCCATGGTGTCCCTTGGGGGGGGGGTGGTGTTCTGTCGAGTAACCGGATAAGTGTGTTGACCTGGGTAGGTACAGTGTCTATGAGGTGCTTGTCTGTTCTTGGGTGGCAGCTGTGGAACATGCTGTTGACCTGTTTCTGTCTCCTCCTATCATCGCCTCGCTATTTGCATAGTTCCATCTGGCAGAGATTCTCCTACTAATTGCCGAAGGGGAAGTTGACAGCCATATCGGCACGCAAAGGAAGTACGGAATGGACACGCTATGGCACAATGAACCCCTTCCCCGCATCCCATTCAGGTTGCCTCTTTTCCGGCTACCGTATCCCGCCGGTTTTCCGCCAGGTTCTTCTTCTACCGTAACCCGTGAATGTGTTCCTCCCCAAGGTACCATCGAGGAGTCGATTATTCGCTTACATAAATCACCTCGAGAGTCATAACGACCAACAATTAACATGTATCAAGTAAGAGACGGGATATCCCCTGAGGGCATTCAAAGAGGCCGCCGGACAACGACACCTCGCAATCAGCAGCACATTCAGAGGAAAGTGAACCCGACTCCCATCAGACGGCCATTGTCGGGCCGGAATCCACCCGACACACTTCTCCCCTTCCTACCGTATCAGACACCCTGGGGACGGCTGCCAATTGAATCCCATCCCACTCATGCAATACGTGTCAGAATCCTCGACCAAGGATGAAGGCAAAACATCAACGGAATTACTCAAGGGAAAAGGAAGACTGCCACCTCAGGCAAAGAAAGAAACAATTCCCGCTATGTCAATCACAATTGTGTCATCTATAACAAAGTATCTGAGAGGAAGGAATCGTCGCCCCGGAGTAATGAAGGAAATTCACACGGGTGGCGGCCGACGGAGTGGATCGACAGCAGAAGCGACAACGTGCCGCCGTCCTGCACGAACTCGTCGATCTGAACAACAGCCACATCACACAATCTCTCCTACTCTTAATGGATTCCCCTGTCATTCAGTGTAGATTGTATACCATCTCACTGCACAAGGGAAATAACTGCATGGACTTGCAAGTGCAAGGGAAAGAGTTCAGTTGGGAAGTCTTGGAGGTGGGGGGGGGGAGACGTATATGGAGGGATTACATGAATGGCGAAGCAAGTGATGTGTTCTTGTTATTTTGAAAGAAAATGTATCGATTACCAATGGAGAATCGTCCATATCCGTTTGTTCTTTCTCGTCTTTTGTCTCCATTCGAGGGAAAGTGCGGATCGACTCATTGAGTCGCTGACTCGGAAGATGGACGAAGGAGGATTCCATCGCATGGGAGAAGATGGCACGAGTGTCTGGACGGAATCTGTCATGATGAAGCTGCACCTGAACAGGGAACATTCAAATGCTGACAGCACGACAGTGTAACGATATCAACTAACTTCGCAATTAGAATGAACATCCGATCAGTCCTTATGACCAGATAGCCTATGATAATCAGACCTTTTTGGAGACGAGAGGGTCGGGTGTGGGGACAATGGACGGGTCCTGACTCGCACTCTGCCCGATCCCATCATCTCTCACCGTACGACGGAATGCCAATGATTTCGCCTCATTCCTCTGCAAGTAACAAACAGTAACTGGTAATGTGTAACTCTTTTT
>JACMIJ010000445.1:0-19428 GCA_014805365.1 Koerneria luziae
AGATACAGTAGTAGGTCGGATAGTCCGACCATAGCGAGACACATGGAAGCAAGGCGTTGGATTGCTGGCTTGGATGGCTTGCTCCAGTGGGATACAGTAACCCATTATGACTTTTTTGCCATCATAATGTCAGTACCCTCGGGCAAAACAGTATACGCAATTGGTAGACAGGCAGAGGAAATCGGAACCTCGTACCCTAGGTCATCCGGGGAGTGTGGGCGTGGCTTAGTTTTCGGAACCTCTTACCAACTCCCAGGTAAAAGCTCTCTTTCGCTGGCTGGTCAGCTATCCGCCCTCTCTAGAGAGTAATGGGCGGTTATATAGTGCCTCTGTAAGTGTTTCTGGAAGTAAAGAGAAAACAGCTAACAATGTGAAACGAAGGTAAAATGAAGAGATTGCTTGCCTAGTTTGGCGAGCTGGGTTTTAGCAATCAAACATCAAATAGGATACAATACGAAGGTACATTGTGGATGTGCCGCACCTTATGGGCATATGCTAATGTTGGCATGTTATGCACTGTTTACTACTTCGCGTTTTTCGCTTATTCATCATACGCGCATATATGAGCAAGAAGCGATGCTACCATAGCAACATGTGTCAGTGGTGTATTGGATAGTGTGTTTGTCTATGAAGCCGTATGTCGGTAGTTCAATCCCGACCGGTGTGTCAATTTTTGTGAACTTCTTTAATTTGTTACAGTATTCAGGGTGCTGCTTTATCATTCAAACGTGAATTTCCATTGCGGCTCCCTGGAGGTCCCATATGACAAGTGGTACCTTTTACCACGTCTAGCAACCCCTTTAGCTACGGTATCTGCAAAGTGAAATTTACAGTACCCCATCCCTTTAAAGAAATACTCGATTCCGAGGAAATTTGCGTTCCAAACACTCCAACACCATTGATGCACAAAAATCACTTGCACGCAAAACGTATTAACGTATTCCTTAGACTGAATAGAAACTGAATTTCAGCAAGAATCTCCCACGTTATGCTTGATTAATTAGAACCAAAGAACAAAATTTATGCCGATTAGTTGTTTACTGACCGGAATATGGACTTGTGCGCTTATGATATTGTGCGCTTTTCAGTTCGCCCACAACTCATTTGATCGGTAATTTATTATTGTCGCCGCTGTTGTTATATGCGCAGACAGATGCAAGTCTGAGTACGGACTTGTCGTCTATGGAACGGAGTGGCAGAGGTAGAGGCTATTCGAGCCTCTCCTCAGAGAAAAAATAATATCAAATTTTTAGTGATTAAAAGGGTCCGGAAACCGTCAGTTTACCGAGGAATTCGCTTATGTGTATTTTCTGAACACAAAAGTGACGGGTCAATGAAACACTCATTATGAACACCTTTTTTTCGCAAATGAAATGGCTGTTTCCGGCCTCCTTTAAAGAAGGAGTGAACGCACTTCTATATTATGTCCGAATATTCGTATGTTTGCTGTGAAACATGAATAAATAGGGCATAGTTACATGCTATACATGCTTTTTTTATTATTATTTTCTGTCTCCCAAGCCTCATAAAACATGAAAACACGAAAAAAATGCTTCTGCAGTATATCACTGTAGAAACTACAGAAGTGCCAACCACACTCAGGTAAAACCATGGTCATCAGGGACATAGTACTTTACTTCTTTCTGTGTTTAATTAACCAACTGTCCCTATATGTTCAACTTTTATTGTCATGGTTCAGGTCCGTAAGCCTGCATACGCGTCCCATTTTTTTGCTCCATTATGACTTGACAAGCTTTTGAAGCTGCCAAGACCTCCGAAAAATTTGACTGCATAGGTCAGACTATGTAGATTTTACTCTATTCGGTTTTTTTCACAGCCGCCGTAGTAATAGCACCATTTCTCATGTGAAAGGAAGAAAGTACTCCTTTCATATTTCTCCGATGAAATATCTTCTTCTTGGACTTTCCCTTGATAACTATCCCTTGTCATCAACGTCTTAGTCTACAAAAACGTTCAACTCGCAAAGAAGTTGAACCAGTGCCCACTGCTCAATAGAACCGATAGCTATCCAAAGAACCATTCAGGCTAACATGTAAGTACCGATATTTGTCCTACAAATCGCGCGATAGCTGTCCCAAAAACAAGGCATTTTAGATAGCAACAAGCAAGGCTGGCAGGGTAGGTCAAATTTGGAGAAACATGAGTGAGTCATTGATCATGCTTCCCTCTACTCTATAAAAGTCCTCCTTTCACTCCAAAAAACTAACCTACAAATAGCAAGTAAATATCAAGGGAGGATACTCTCTTCATTTCACATGCTATTTTCTATGCTCTATCTCTCCCTCGACAGTCGAAGGAGAGGTAGATCACCCAGGAAGTGAAATGAAATGTTTTCTCCTTCGATGAAATGGCAAATTCCTCGGAGGAATTTGGAGGGAGACAGTGTTGAAGCATAGCCGTTGATCTACTTCCAGTGTCTTTTTCTCCTTTCACTTTCCTTGCACATTTTTGTCCTTTCACATGAGAAATCGCGCTATTACTACGGCGGCAGTATCAGAAATCACTTCCATTTATTTGACCTCCCAGTTTATAGTACACAGATTTCCATACATAGATAACCAATGATATCAAAATAAAAATTTTCCCTTTATTTTGAAAGCATTCACTGGATTGCGAAACCGTTAGTTCGGGTGAACTCCATTTGGTCATTTTCCATTTGCGCCAATCTTTTTATTAAAGGAGGCCGGAAACCGTTGTTTTGTGTTAGCAGAATTGTGTGTATAAGAGACCCGCAACTTCTGTGAGGGGGGAAACTATATACGGAATCTGTGCTTTTTGCGTCCGAGAATTCACGGTTTCCGGCCCCCTTTAAGCTCCATTTTGGCTTCTAAACTCCGGGTGCATTCTGGTGACCATAGCCGAGAGGTAAGATACAAAATTTTTATTAGTATTGTAGTTTTCAGAGGAGATAACAACATTAGCCGCAAATGGGAATTGCTCAAATGCTATCAAGCCGTTATTTCGTAGTAGCGTAAAGGAGCAAAAATATACAATATCTGCAAGGGGCAGGATAATTTTTCATGTATTATATTATATTATATAAGGAAATGAGATTTTTTGCTCGAAGAATATTTGGTTTCTGGCCTCTTTTAGCATGCATGGCCGTCAGACTTTCAATTAGTCGACTCGAACAACAAAAGTAATGAACATTATAATTATCCTGACAAATAATGTTTTTCTCTCCGCTTTCATAAATAGGTTGTTGCCATAATCTGAAGCTTGATTGACAGCTCTGGTGAACCTTGCGCTATTGCTTTCTGTGGGTTAATTTGCATAAAATTTGCATATTTGTGGCAGATTCTGGCTCGATTCTGGATCCCGTGTTGATCCAGAACTTTTGGATCGTGCACTCGACGTGCACCCTCTTCACGACTTCGTTAAACTTGTTTCTGCTGTTCGTGATCTTGCAGCACATCAAGTCGACCTCGCCCGCCTATTCGTTCTACCTCAGCATACTGGTGGTACGAGAATTGCTTTAATTTTTTTAAATGATTATTTTTTAATGATTTTTTTCGTTTTCCTAAAAAAATGACTTAGCTGCAGCGATCTGGCTTGTCATTCAAAGGGTACCGATATCGGATCCCCCTCATAATGTAACCATATTTAGGTAATTTCTACAGTAACGGATATTTATATTTCGTTCTTGTTTCATCCATTGCCACTCCTTCCGCTTCCTTGTGTTTACAGCGCCGGCTTATTGTATCGGTGGTTCGGTGTTGGTTCCGGAGTGCAACTGGTACGTGCTTTGAATAAACGCTTCATCTCTGCGAATTTGGCAATTTATTAGGGAGTAGAAACAGCATTAAAGGACGCGAGAAGCAGTTATGTTACATGTATTTATAACAGACCCGCAACTTCTGTGAGCGGTGGAAAGGAGATAAGGAAATGATGGTTTTTGCCTCCGAAAATTAACGGTTTCGGCCTCCCATTAAACACGAAATGATTTTTCAGGCGTTCGCAGTGCTCCTCGTTCAATTCAATCTACCACCACTCTTCGCTTGCTTCATGATTCGCCATCAGGTCAGGCGTTCAAAACATAAGTCAACAAATATTTCGTCTAAAATTCAAAAACAAATTTTTAAATTACACGCATTGACAATTCTCATATCTGACTCCATTCGGCACAACTATCCGGCTTTCACTGTATAATGGTATCTTGTTGTTGTTATGTTTTTTCTTTCCAAATTAACGCTTATGGTAACATAGTACATGTTTGAAAACAAGCCGAAGTGCAAATGTTTTAATCTCTATCCAAGGATCAATTGTCCGTCAGAGAGAGATTAAAACAAACCAAAAGAAACCCAAGGATTCGTCATTTCAGGCGGTCCTTCTGCCCGATTCCTCGCTGAAACTGAGTGATTTCGGTTTCCGTTTCGTCGTTTTCGCATCTGCCGCCTGGGCGAGTCTGCCGTTCATTTGCTTGTACTTCGGCGAGGTGGATCCCGCACGAGCACAAGCGATATTAAGCAGAGTATGTCGCATGCATGATGTAGGGTGCTCCGTACCACTGCACCATTCTGCTCACCTGTACTTTTCGTTACTTTAGGTACTGATCATAGCCATGACGAGAACGTATGCTAAAAAAATATTTTGATATCAACTTCAGAGATTCCGACCAAGTGAACTTGCGCTCGTGGATGGCCATATGTGCGTTGATTTGACGTCCATTTCGCTTGGAATGATAGCAATTGTAAGTTGAAGGTGGTGCGAAACCGTTATTCACATGTGGCAGAAATGCGTGCATTTGTGACCCGCAACTTCTGTAGCGGGTAATGTATACAAGTAAACGGTGGTGTTTGCCTTCAAGGATTTACGGTTTTCGACCTCCTTTAAATTGAGCTCATGCCTCGCAAAGAAACATTGATTGCGGCAGTTATAAAGTAAAATGGCGAGGCATTTTCCTGTCTCACACATCTTGATTTCACCGCGAAAATGGAAATTCTATTTCCTACCTAAAATCTCCGTTAATAATGTACTCAGAGAATAATAAGCCTCAAATTTGAGTGTTCAAACACAATTTAGTGCTTGAGTGTCTATGACACTCATTTTTTTCAATAGGATCATGAAGTATGTAGTAAACACTGACGAAAATGAGTGTTTTAAACACTCAAGCAGAATCGAGGCTTTCTTGACGCTTATTTTTTTTCTCTGAGTAGTCGCTAAACATGGACTCCGAAAATGTTGGCGGACATATTTCTGACGTGTGACTAAAGTAGAGGATGTCGAAAATTTTGTAGCAAAATTTCACAGGATGTTGAAACAACTGTGATTGGTCACAATGTGGATCATATATGAATTTTGGGCACAAAAAGCGCGAAACGAATCGAAGTGGTATCCATTTTAGGCGCAAGTGTTCTTCACCGATTTTGCGGTTGCGATCGTCCTATTTGGTATATACTTTCACGTCATACACTGTTTGCGAAAACACACGCAAATGAGCACGAAATCGAAGAACGTTCATCGAAAGATGCTCCAGACCTTGATGTTTCAGGTATACTTACTCGGAGAAAGAACTCAAATAAGCGTGAATATATTTGCTGATGTTTATTGTTTTATCTTGTTTGTAGCGCCTATCTATTATAATTCAAGTAAAACGAATTGTCAGGGACAAGTCCCAACTGAGAGTACAAATCGTGAATTTTAATATGTCTATAAGCATTCCACAAACCCAACTCAGTATTCCAATTTTTTAAATCTTCAAGTGCAACACAACAGCACCGAAATAATTTTTTTTCAGAGAGCCTAGAAAGAGTAGCTCAGTTCGTCGTTTGGTCAAACAACGGGAAACTTTACAATTAATTTTGCAGTAGCACCATATCTTTTATTTTTTTTATTTTAGCTCACCTAATTTGTTCATACGAACTCTTCTTTTATTATTTTCGCATTATGTTCAGAGAGCAAAAAATCGAAATTCATTTTCGTATTTACTCCTAAATCGAGCATAACTTGAGATTCATCCTGAAATACAGTTACTGGCTAGTTGAAGAAACACGTTTTTTTCTGCGCGCAAGTGGTATTTTGTGCGCTAATGGGTTCATTCTCTCTTCATAGGACTCACGAACTGTGTCAATAAACGAGAAATGCAAAACCGTTGCGTGTAGTCAGTAAGGAAACGTTCACATGCGTATTTAAAAATATAAGTTGTTGACTATCAGCGAGGAACATGTAATTGTTTGTTGTTGTCGAGAAAGGCATATTTTACACATTTCCGCGAGCCGCATATTTCGGCTTTACCCGGTTCTTCGTATGACCCTTAACAGAAAATGTAACGATATAACGAAGGGAGAATACCACATCACTCACGTAAAAGAGCCTCAATATTAGGGGTTTTACTATTTGTAAAATGATCCAGTGCTATGGACAATATTTTTTTTGATTTGGATGCGCTCAGAGAAAAATAAGCCTCAAATTTTGTGTTTTTAAATACACTTTACTGCTAAAGGGTTTATAATCTTCGTTTTTTCCCAATAGGATTACGAAATACTTAACACTGCAAAAATGAGTGTTTTATAACACCCACTATTCAGTCTTGTTTTTCTCTGAGTAGCTTGTTATGCGATCATATAAGAAGATATCGGTATTTAAGCAATAAAGATTGTAAGCTTACTTGAGGAGTGTCAATGAGCTCTCAGCACTTGCTGGATTACTCAGAACTCTTTCAAGCATGTTTTTCTCTTCATTTCGTGCGAAAAGTTTAAAATAAAATTGTATCACATGAAACACATTTCACAGGAGGTTGAAATAACTGTGATTGGTCACAGTGTGGATATTATATGACCCCATCACCTCGGAAACCCCGAAAGCTACGTCTCCTATAATAGTTCAGCACCTACGGCCTTCAATCTTGGAAATAAATTATACAATTATAATATTATAATATTTTCAGACGCTCGTTCCACTGTCGTGCATCGTTATTCCTGCGACGATTGGCATATACATGATACTGAGACCATTGGGCCACGACGGTACGTGTTCTCGATTTACAATGCGTAAGGAGCAGATAACCCAGTGTCTGTATACGGAAATGGTCGTTTTTGCCTCCGGGAATTCACAGATTTTTCTTTGTGCGATTTCAGTGGTCGCCATGATCCTGGTGCAACTGATAACGATGCACTCGTTTTGCCATGCGAGTATCATTCTGCTCATGACGCCGAGGTATCGCTCGTTTCTCCTCGGCATCTTCTATTGTCGTAAACGAACGCGTTCCGGTGCGTTGAATAATTAAAAACAAATAATAATAATAATAATAATAATAATAATAATAATAATAATAATAATAATAATAATAATAATAATAATACTATAATAATAATATATAATAATAATATATAATAATAATAATAGTTTGATAAAAATAACATTGCGAAAAAGTTTGAATGGAGCAAATTATAACAAGGAAAAGATTTGTGAATTTACAGTAACACTCGGCTATTGTCTAGGAAACGGGAGTTAAATATTCCAATAGTACAACGAGTATTTTAATAGTATTTTTTAAACGATAATTACCATTTACAGTGAACGCTGTGTCGACCACCAGTTAAAGGAAACCGGTAGCCGTCATTTCATTCGCGCAAGATGTGGTCATAATGAGTGCTTTATTGACCACCTTTGTGTTCAGGAAATACACATGAGCAAATTCCTTGGAAAGCTGATGGTTTTCGGCCCCTTTAATTATGTATTGCCTGAATGTCCTTGCGATGACGTGGATGGAAGTAATTTGGAAAGCAATAAATACTGCTTATGCGATTGCTTATTGCATTCATTACGATTGCGTTGTTATTGTGCTACTTGTATTAGCACACCACTTGCGTAGTAAATTGCTTTCTAGCATAAGCTTATTGTTAGGAACATACTTCGAGAGTGATATTTACAGCCTAGAGCAGGCATGCCCACACATTTCTAATTTGGCAAAATATTACTATTGCTGCCCTTCTATAGAATCGAAAATAACTTTAGAAACTTCATGATAACTTTTGTTTATCATAACCATCGATTTTACCCGCAGAAATAACACTTTTACAAAATACACCACCACCGAGTTTTCCACTGGCATGCAAATTATTCAAATGTGGCTAGACGAGCGAGTGCTCTAAATTTACACTTGCTGCTGCGCTCTAAAGCTCTAAACTTACTGTAGGTTTAGAACCTTGGTGAGCTCGTATCTTACGGAATTGATGTTGTTGATGAGTTAGTTGATGTCGTCGTATGCTATCAAGTTACGAGACTGGCGGTTGTGTTTCAAGTGCAGTATCGGGCTGCGAACAAGCCAATCATTATAATTCCGTGCAACTGCTAAGCTAGATTTATCTTTAAAAAATGTTGCATTCTATTGAGGAACACTAGAGCTATCACATTGGCAAGGTTTAACAAGTTTTGGTTCCGGCTATTGATACGGTACAATGTCACGTTTCATAGAATAATGGTTATTCTGCAAAACTGCAAAATTAAATTTTGCTACAAAATTTGTACTATCTAGAGAATCACTTAATGGCATGGTAAAAGTTGCGAACAAACTCTGATTCGGGCTAGGGATACGATACAATGCGATTTTTCACGAAAAATGCTTGGTTCTACTACTGCTCTGAGACTACTGCTCTCTAATTTTTAATTTTTTCTTGCTTATTTGGAGGAGGAAGGCTAGTGTTATGCAATATAACCAAGAAAAATCGCGGACAACACTTCTGCTTGCCAATAAATTGTTGCCAAGCTTAGTCATAAAATCCAACCGTTTTTGGATAAAGCCCAAATAGCACTTTTATGATTAATAGCAGACCAAACCAACAAAAATTATACAACAACAATGTCAAATAATGCATAAAAAGGGATTATCATTTTCAAGAATGGCAGTGCGCAGTCTAGTAAATCGTCGTTCAACACGAATGTTGTGGGCATGCCTAGCTTAGAATCTCTGTAGTTGGACGTGCTTGAGCGATTTTCAATGTTTGCAAGGGCTTGAAACGGGGGAAACCAGAGTATGACTATACGCACCAAGCCTTCGTTTACTATCTAATGTAACAGCACACGGTTCTCACATCAGACTTTTGTCATCCTCTAGTAACTGTAAACGTTCCCCTTTCACGATACATACCCTATATATGGTATTACGATCTTTAATAAAGTATTTCGATTGCACTTCACAGTCTTACTTTGCACGTTCGTAGTTCTAACCGTAAACATTAGAGTAGTTCTAACCGTAAACGAAGTGCTGTAGTTGTTGCCTTATTCTTTAACAAAGATGCAAACTTGATATCTATCGCTTTTTCTTGCATTTCCCGACTTCCTTCTATTCGACGCTCTAGCTAAGATCCACGCCTGACGCCCATACCCATGGCGGCGGAGGAGAAGGTTTTGAAAGAAGAAGAGAGTTTAGAGAACCCTACGGATCCTAAAAAAAATTGAAGTGGTGTCGATCATTCGTAATCCAGGACAGTAAGAGATACTATGCGACAAACCCCGATGAGACCGCTGATTACAGGCACCACAGCGGCTTGAAGATATTTCTTGATCGCCGGCATAAGATTTGCATATTCCATTGTTGACTCTTAGGGAGGGGGAACTATGGTGGTTTTCGGAGATCGCACGAGGTGGATGGAGGAGATCGCGACATCTCTGGAGATATGATAATAAACGCTTTCTACTTTTGCTTTCGCTTGAACGGATATCAGCACAAGCACACTGCAACACAACTTACTTATTTGTAGTATGTGCACTGAGCACATACTATTGGTATACAAATATCCGACTGTTGCTGCATTGTCATTTTTTAAAGTGTGTTTAAAATTTTTACAGTTCATAGTAGGTTCACAAGGTTGTGAAACAGAATAGGGTTGCTTAAAAAAATTGAATCTTTTCGTAAATTCGTTTAATTCAAAAGAAGCATAACAATAAGATTTCATTATAAAGCGACGGTCAGATGGTATGTATTTGTACAGAACGGAGTAAGATATGCCAATAATACATAGGTATGTGCAGTGTTCTGAAAGTATTTTCCGCTTGAATGCTCAGACTAGTATCAACGTAAGCCTAGAAATCACATCAGTGTGTACCTGGAATAGTTAAGTTTCAATTATGTTATAAGCATGTTCCCACGGCTTTTTCTCGTCTCCATTACCTTGTTTTTGCAGTAATTATATTCTGTGGAAACACATTACAGATGTTGCGGAGCATTCTCTTCTGAACAACTTAACGTTGAAATATATTTCAAGATGTTGAAATTGACTAAACTTCAATATATTTCAAATTATTATAGAATATCAGTTCCGTCTAGACTATTTAATTTGAGCTCGTTCGTTTACGTTGGTTGAAATAATTGTCCTGGTTCAATTGTCGTTTTTTTACAAAGCTCAGTATGTTGCTTCCACCAGTTTACGGTATCTAATTTGCATACGAGAACAAAAGCTTCGCTCTCTAAAGATAAAGCAATATGCAAATTCGAGATCAGCGGAAATTCTACTTTATAAACATGTTTTGCAAAAAAAGATACGACTGGAAATACAAGAGATAAATCTCTTTTTTAGCTTAGTAAATACAATGTTTTGCTTGGTTGATTTCTGCATGCCTCAACAATTGAGCTTTCTTCGCCCACCTGCTAGAAAAAGTAAACTAATGTACATAGCTTGTTTGAAGCGTGAATTCGAGTTTGCAAAGGTTGTGCCTTTTTTCAGATGTTGCATGATGACATTCTTTTCAGTGTTGTCAGACGACATTCAACATCTTTCCTAGAACAAGAGATGGCACAGCAGCGCTTTTAGGCTATTCCTATACGCCAGTTTCCTAAATCATAGGGTCAAATTTTACGTATTGCTTTTGGACACTCGATTTTTTTTGTGTTTGTGCGCAAATGAGGTACATTAGATCGGCTGTAATAAAACATTGTGATTTTATGCTTGCTGTTTGAATAAAGTAAAGTAAGCATAATCTTTTTTCTGTATCGAAACACATGTGTGGTTACGAACATGTTCATTGCAAAAAGAAGCTGATAATGCAAGGCACATATGTGTGTGTGTATCCGTGGGTGTATGTTTGTATGTATGTGTGTACATATATTAAAGGAGGCCAGAAACCGTTGTTTTGTGCTAGCAGAACTGAATGTATAAGAAACCCGCAACTTCTGTGATGGGGCAACTATATAAAGAAATGGTGCTATTTGCCTCCGAGGATCCACGGTTTCCGGCCACCTTTAATAAAGAGCCTGGAAATGTAATAGATAGTACCACATAAACATTTTCAGTTCTTGTCAGGCTTAGTTTTTTTTGCGAAATGATGCAGTATGGAAGCAGACTTATTCCACTCGCGTGTGCACTAATTGCGAATAACTCGAAACGGCGTTGTTCATTCGGTTGAAGCGAACATGTTTTGAGAATCATTAGTTGATCGTTGTAATTCAGTTACTAAAACACCACGATAAACCTCGATTACTTCGAAAATCATATTTATCTACTTGTATGTTGGCTGTTTGACTAATAAGTTAATTTTAAAAAATTTATAAAAAGCTTTATTTTAGTCCGTATTGTGTGTGCATACAACTAAATCTCAAAAACACCAAAATATCTAACAATAAGATCCTTGCATTAAGCGACTATGACAGCTTGTAATAGTGTAATAGCCGACATTCTCCAAGGCCATAATATCAGCTGTTTTAGTGCTCCTGAAAAAGCAACGCTGAGTGATAGGGCCTCGCTTCAATGCGAAAATCGTACGTTATCGAAAGAATAGCTCTTGCGTCATGTTTTGCTACTTTCTGCTTTTCTCATCAGTTAAACACAACAGAGTGTGAGTAACAAACTTTACATTGCAGGCTTCTTTTTGTGCAATGAACATGTTTTTATGCGCTTTGCCTACGCATTTCTCCGTTGGTACAATTTGCATTGCGGTGCACTCATCCGCTATGTGCACAGCAGTTCCCCATTCATGTGATATTTTGATTTTCAAAAGGACATGTTATGTGCAGACTATGGCAGGTGTAGTTCACAACCAACTTCCTGGAACCGCCAGAAAAAAAAGCGCGTACATGTTTCGCTTCCTGGGCTATTCACATTGTGTTGTGAAACTTCTGCCAGCCCCAAACCTGAATATTTCTTTGTCAACTGCGCTAAAGTATATGTTGTATCGTTGGCAAATTAGGTACTACAGTTCACTAGCGGAAAAAAACATTTGTGCTCACAGGAAATTAAGTCTCCAATTTTGAGCGTTTTAAACACTCGTTTTCCCAAAATAATTACTAAACATTATACTCACTGCACTGAATGAAGAAAATGAGTGAGAAAAGGAGTGAATACACTTGTTTCTTACTATGCCTAAGCCTTATATTTGTTGTGAAACACGAATAAATAGGGCATAGTTACATGCTATTTTTTTGACGATTTTCTGTCTTTCAAGCCTCACAAAACACTCATTTGGCATTTATATCACTAAACAAGCTACAGAAGTGTCAACCACACCTTGGCCAAGCTATGGTTAACGGGGACATAGTACTTTAAAAAGTGAGTTTACACCTCCTTTAAGCACTGTTGAGGCTTGTTTATCTCTAATTGTGAGTGATTATACAAAGCGAATGTCCGTTTTTCAAATATGCTGAAAGAAGAATAGTCGTATTTCCACTGTTACGCTTTCTTGGAAGCCTACATGTATGGTGGAAACACCTTTTGTGCGATGAAAGTAGCTCCGAGTTGCTTTTTCTGCTTTTCTTGGGTTATGTCTGGAATTGTATCCAGATATACTTTCACACACTATTCATGTGCAGAAGATTCAGTAGTGCGCAAAGTGCACAAGAAGCTGCTTTTAGCCAACTCGCCTTGTCTCACTACACTCGTTTTTTATCGCAATTTGCCTCTTTTGTTTCTTTACCGTCCTGGCTTACAAATTTAAGGGAGGCCAGAAACCGTTGTTTTGTGTTAGCAGAATTGCGTGTATAAGAGACCCGCAACTTCTGTGAGGGGGGGGGCAACTATATAAGGCAATGGTGGTATTTGCCTCCAACAGTTCACGGTTTCCGGCCCCCTTTAAGACAAGCAGGTAACCGTCCTTGTGTTTGCATAAAACTGTGTTCAGAATGAACGTGTTGTTTAGCCGCTACTTTGGTGTTCAAGGATTACGCATAGTTCCTCGGTGAACACGGTTTCATACTCCTTTAATGGATACAGGAAACAGTTGTTTTATTTCTTCAAAAGCGCTTGTGTTAGTAACCGGCAACTTTTATGTTAATCGGACATATCAAAAGTTATTAATAAGTCAAAGCTCATTGTTTTCAGTTCCGCTCGGCATTCTACCGGACATTTTGAAGAAGAATCCAATGCATGGATGAGGAGGCACTCCGCGTGCAGACCGTACTCGATCATCTATGGATCAGTCACATCGTCTTTTCCACGATCTCGGTTATCCTGAACCTCCTCGCACTCTACGTCGTACGGTATCACAGCGACAAATCGGCTGGAATGTATACCGGATTCCAGTGCGCTCTTCTGGTGAGTGTTGCTTCTCCGGTCACAATTTTCACAGAACACAATGTTCACCAACTTACCAACTCTAAAGGGGTAGTAGGAAACCCTCGGAGAATAGGTGAAAAATGGTGTCCTCCACCACCTCTCCTCCTTACAAGAGCTCTCACGTTTTCGCTGATGTGAAGTCGTTCAATTATGCTGCAAATTTGGCCAAATTCCTTTCGCGAGTAAGAGGGGATGGGGTACCTCAATGTTTTTACTTAATATTTCTTTCATTGTTTTAGGCCAGTTCGATAATCAGCGATGTATACGTGGCAATCTTCTTCCACCCGATTCCGCTCTTCCCGGCTCCTTGTTGTTATAGTGCCGGCATACTGTACAAATATTTCAATCTTCATTGTGACACACTTCTTGTATGTTGTTTGATCTGTTGTTGGTGGCAAGAGCTTCACAAAAGATCTTTGTCATTCTCAAAGGATGTTTTGTCAACTCTTAAAAATGCGTAGGCTCTTATTGTTAGCAGCATCCAAGTGTAACTTTAACAGCCCTATTCATATGTCCGAGGCATTTACACAGTTATAAGGCAACTGTTCTAACAAGACAACAATTTTGTCCGGACTAGTATTCTCTGCACTGTCTTAATTCCGATTCTCATCGGATAACGCAAACGAGTTTACAGAAAATATTCTTATTGTTAGGTTTTGCTTCTCGAACAAGAAAGTGAGAACGAGTAAAAAAATGCAGTTCACATGCCAAGAGAGTGTTACTTCAGCTGGTCTCAATTCTGTTTTGTTTTTTTTCTGTTTCTGTACCGTGAACCGGCGGAAAACTATGTAATGTCTTATGGTTAGACCAAAGTAAGGAAGGATGTGAATTAAAGCTTTTGGCCAATGTGAACTTTCTTCTGTCTGCTCAACGCGAAATACGCACACTAATTACACGTTCAGGCAATCGCCGTTCTGCTGGTGGAATTCAATTTTCCGACCATAATCGCATGTTTCCTCTATCGACATCAGGTACGTACATTTTCTTTACGTACTTTTTTCTCTCTCTCTCTCTCTCTGTTATTTTAATCTTTCCAAGGAATTTGTCCGTTAGTTCCTTGTTCATAATCGAATGCACTGTGCGTGCAGCGATATGATGTAAACAAGTAAAAATCTAATAATAATGAAAATAATGAAATCTTACAACAAGCCTTTGGTTTTTTAGCATAGTTATATCCTTGATTTAAAAGTGAATCTGAAGAAAAGTTAATTGAAATGTTGTACGTTCGAACATGAAATCAGTTTTGGAGTTAGGGGAGGATTGAAAAATTCATGAAATTGTAAAAAAAATTATGTGTGTTCGTACATTCATGCACAAGACATATTATCAAAATTTCACTGAAAATCAAACTTCTCCCGAATCAAGGCCTAATGTGGCCTATGGGAAGTCTGAAGTTGTTGGAAAATTATTGTAATACACTGAATACAAACTGAAATTATTCGACTTCAGAAGTAATACTAACAATAAGATCTTGTGTGATTCAGGCTTCCATTCCACTTACATCCTACCTCAAATTATCGAATACGAGTATCTATGCAATTCCCGGCGTTTTGTCGGTTTTGCCGATTGTTGCCGGTGTTCTCGTCTACCTCACACATGCATCCGAAGAACGGTCAATTGAAATGTTGAATGGCGTAAGTTCGAACATGAAAGCAGTTTTAAATTCTAAAAAGTAACTTAAACTTTAAAAAGTAAACAGAAGAGATTTACAATTAGATGTGGCTGTAGATTTGAAGCTACGTGAATCGTGAATTGTCAAATTCAAATGCACTATTTCCTTATATACTATTGACATATCTGATTTCGTTGTATGACCAAATCTTATTGTTAGGTTTCTTTTCAATTACACAGATTTGTTAAAATCTTTATGTTTTTTTTCAAAAAAAACCTATGCCTTTTCGCAAGCTTCTGAATATTCTGTTAAATGTGACACATTTTAGTACGCTTGCAAAATTAAAGTTATAGCGACAGTCGGATAGTCAGATAATTCAATAATAGTTGTTCCCTCACAGAAGTTGCGGGTCTCTTATACACGCAATTCTGCTAACGCAAAACAGCGGTTTCTCAGCTCCTTACATTTTTCAGCGAGTTCTACCAAGTGAAATGCAACAGATCGACGGGTATGCGTGCTTTGACATTTCGTGGCCTTCGATTGGAATGATCTTTACGGTGAGTTCAGAATTTTCGCGATTACCAAAATATGCTCCTCTTCGCTTTCAGGGAGAAAATAGGTTATCCTCAAAAACTTTATAATATCTTTGAACCGTTGTCAATTGTACGGAGGGGTTAGACAAGGATAAACTAATTGTAAGCTGTGCTGGCAAGTTATAACATATTGTTAGCGACTCTGACTTCTACGCATAAGATCGGGGCTTCCGAAAGTACATAAAGGAAAAAGGGTGCGCATTTCTTCGAGTAGACGAAGCGTGATTCATCGAAGACATCGAGGAATACGGAAAGAGCAGCCTGATATACTCATCACCAGGCGCTTCATATAGAAATAGTGAAACTCCCGCTTGCCTAACAATAAGATTAGCATCTACCTTCGTTCTATTGTTGACAGCCATTGTAGTCGTTTACAATTGAGATAGTGTAGCTAGGTGGGTGCAACATGTTGTGAAGGCCAATCATTATTGGATTGTCTGATTCCATTCTGTACAAATATCCGACTGTCTGTATATTTTTAGTTTGCAAGCGTATTAAAATGTTTCATAGAATAGAATATGGAATATGCAAAGGCTTGTGAATTTACGTAAGGGTGTGAAAAATAAATACTTTAGCAAATTTGTGTAACATATCTAACAATAAGATTTGGTCATAAAACGACTGTCGGATATTTCTATAGAATGTAGTCAGAAATAGTAATAGTACGGTTTCAATAGGAACTTAACTTTCCAGATCGAGACGATTATCTGGTTCGGCGTGATGATCATCTTCATAATAATCATCACCGTCCATCTGCATCGGAACCTCACCGCACACTCGATGACATCGGACAAGTTCCGCTTCCACCATCGTCTGATGGTGCGCATCCTGCTCTACCAGGTAAGGCATGTATTCATAAATGTACGATTAAATGTTGAGCATACAAGTTCCAACAACAGCCAAAAAATATAGTTCTTTCAACAACTGGCAAATTGGCAACAATTAATAATTCTATTGTTTGAATTTTTCTGGGTGAGTATTGTGTGCTTTTCTATACAGTGAGAAGTTCAGCTACAAAAAATGCATAGGCAATCTTCTTCAGGCGTGCGTTCCTGTTGGCACGATTATGATTCCCGCACTGGTTGGCATTTACCAAATCTTCAAACCTTGGCGAGACGACGGTTTGTCTCTTCTTGGTTGGACACTAATTGTACGCGAAAATAGTGCGTGGTGCTTATGGTGGCGATTGGTTTTTTAGAATTGGACTTTTATTGTAATTGTATTAAACTATTCCAAAGGCAGCAAAAATCCTTGCGTCATAGTTACACTGCAGGCCATGGAACTTTCTCCGGACAAAAAATTACATATTCTCTTTGTTCTCGTATATTAGGTATTGTAAACCGGCAAAACGCTGTGAAATGCTTATACTAAACTAAAACTCTGTTCAGTGTTAACTCTAATCGGCGTGCAAATCATCGCGATGCACTCGTTGGTGAACGCGCTGGTGACGCTCTTCGTCACTCCACGATACCGTCATTACATCGTGGATGTCGTACAACGAACCTTCTGTCGACGACGCTACGATCTGCGGAAGGGCACCGTCAGCCAACAGTTGAGCAATATGATGCCAACGATCGAACAAACGCCACCACCGCAACCAGAGAAAACCAGCAATGTTGCTGCTTCAAAGTATGCATGAAGCGTTTAATAAAGTTTCCAGTTTATTGTTATCTTGCTCACCAATACCCGATGAATAACACTCATTAGCAATGCGTAACCTGAAAAACTTATTACTGGTAGCATGAAACAGTTTACCTTGTGCGTCACAATGATTTGTACTTGCTCTGTATTTGTACTTAGCAACACGATTCTGTACGGATTGGAAACAAGGTATGCAAGTGCCTAATCATTCTAAAGCTGACAAGAGGGATGTATTGACAATGGAGAAAATGGATAATATGTTTATATTATAGATGCTATTTGGAAATAAGCCTGGTTTGAGCGGATCATTGTGTATCATAATGATCAACATATTACATCTATCCGGTTATACACAAAAATGATAGCTTTTGACTGGTTGGCGAACCATGTCTACTAGATGTCAGGCAAGGGTTGTCCATCGAATGGTCAAGACATCGGTGCAGCCCGATTTTGTGATATATCTGTTGTTATCTCTAACAATGAATATCAAAACGACACAACTGAATAATACAATACGCCAGAAAACAAGTGAGATCACGTCGATATAAGCACACCCGTGGGTGGTGAACACAAAGCTGTTATCCAGTGTTCATCACTGACAATAAGAAAGCCAGGAACCTAAACAACAGGACGGAGACTCAAAATAATTGCAAAATAGCTGACCAAATGTTGCACAATGCGTAAGTCATTCGGTCATATGGTCGGAATTCGAAAAAGAAACGGGAACACGAGGGAAAATTGTGTGCAATTCATGCACTCAAGCAAACTACAGTAACCGCTTAGTGTCGCATGCACACAGTACGTCGACATATGCCAATTTTACTCGAGTACTGGTTTACCTCTCCTGGGGGCACACCAACCACTCCTCTGACGCTGACAATGCTTTTATGGCAAACGGCTGTACTATTGAACTCGCTCAGACAGACGTCATTGGTGCGGTGAATTTGGGAGAACAAAGGCAAACTGATCTGGCACAACAGTACATGATAGCGTTTCTTTAACAAATATAGAGCACACAGGAATATGCAAGTTTATGCCGGTGATCAACAAGTAGCGTTTGAAGGGGGCCGAAACCGTCAGTTTACCGAGGAATTCAGGAAAGTCAAAAAAAGCACTCGTTATGATCACATTTTTTACAAATTATATGACGGTTGCCGGCCTCCTTTAAAGAGCTGTTTCTGATATTGATATTTTGATCTGGTGTGGAGGAAGGTTATCATTGTTTCTAATCGATCAGGTATCATTGATAATGGAAGGTTGTTTCTGTCCATATAGAGATACGGGACAAATGAAGAGAATATGTGTTGCTCAGAAAGCAGAATCAAAGATGAGGTGCATTACGTGACTTCACCGCCAAGAGGTTTTTATGATTAAAGTAAAAAAAGTAAAGTTCTCACTAATCAAGGCCTATTCGCCTGCGGGGGGTCCCGAAGAGGCCGGGACACGTGGGGCATTTTTAAAATTTAAAAGTCCGGAGTTGCCCAACCTTTTCGCCAGACCTATTACTTTGGTGAATATCACTTCCAATTGCCGTCCCCGGAGGGATAGCGCCTTGGTTGGATTTTGACGGTGCCGGTGATCGAACCCGGGTCTACTGCGTGGCATAGAGCGCTTCTTGCCGCTACAAAAATTACCACGTTTTATGAGTACAGTCCCAATATGTGAGCACAATGTTTCTTACAATTAGGCAAAATGTTTTGTCATTGTGCTCTATCCGCTAACCTTGGCGTACATGTAAAACATCAATCTCGGACTTTTAGTGGAGCTGATCTTACGACTTCAGGATCAAAACACTCTTCTCTAGTAGACACCTCCTCCACACTCCACTGCAGGTTGAACTGCAATGCGAGGAAGATTAGAATAATAGATCAGGTCTTTTGATATGGAATCACTATCAATTGCTGTATAAAAGTCATGGGTCTCACCCAAAGCAGCAGCATAGACTCTAGTGAGAATGCGCAGTCTCTTTCTCCTCCTGGTGATCGGTATGTATTTAGTCTTTATTTCTCCTAACTATAAGATTTTTACTTATGTATTGTAGAAAAACTTTCCAATTGTAAGTACTGGACAATGCAAG